>BLSH010192101.1:99137-112616 GCA_018402905.1 Glandirana rugosa | reverse complement strand
CACGAGTTGGTAGGTAGGTAGGTAGGTAGGTACGAGTGGGTAGGTACGAGTGGGTAGGTAGGTACGAGTGGGTCGGTAGGTAGGCACGAGTAGGTGGGTGGTGAGCATGGATGGGTGAGCATGGATGGATGGATGGATGGATGGTTGAGCACGGCTGGGTGGGTGAGCATGGATGGATGGATGGGTGAGTACGGCTGGGTGGGTGAGCATGCATGGCTGGATGGGTGAGCATGGATGGATGGGTGAGGATGGGTGAGCATGGATGGATGGGTGAGGATGGGTGAGCATGGATGGATGGATGGGTGGGTGAGGATGGATTGGGTGGGGATGGGTGGGGGGTGGATGGATGGATGGGTGAAGATGGCTGGGTGGGTGCTGGATGGCTGGGTGATTGATGGCTGGGTGGGTGGTAAATAGATGGTGGGGGTGCATTCTTGTCACTTAGCAACGCTGTGGGCATTACACATAGCCCACAGCGCTGCAGCACCTCCTCTCTCCCCCTTCTCTCCTCTTGCAATGCACCGATCGGTGCAGAGAGGAGAGAGAAAAGCCGGCGCTTCCGTCGGCTTGTTTACATGTGATCACGCCGTTATTTGACGGCTCGATCACGTGGTACAGGGCCGCTCACAGCAGCCATTCACCGCGATCCGTGATCAGTCGGGTCCTCCGCGATTCTGGGAGGACGTCAATAGACGTCCTCCCAGAATTAAGCAACCGCCCTGTAGACGTCTTTTGTCTATAGGGCGGTTGTTAAGTGGTTAATAAAGGACTCAAAAACTGCCTATTGTCTTTTGTCACATTACACTACTTTTTGGTGAATTGGTAGGGATACAATGTACCTGATACTCATTCACATGGGGGGCTTGGATATGGGGCCCCCTTGTTATAGGGGGCTTCCTGATTCCGATAAGCCCCCCGCCCACAGACCCCAACAAGCACTGGCAAGGTTGTCAGGAAGAGGCCCTTGACCTCATCAACACGGGGACAAGGTGCTTTGGGGAGACCCTCCCCATGTTGAGGGCATGTGGCCTGGTATGGTTCAGGAGGGGGAGTGCTCACTCATCCCCCCATCCTGACCTCCAGGCTGCATGCTCAGATAAAGGCCTGGTATGGATTTTGGGGGGGACTCCACGTCAATTTTCTTTTAAATTTTTTTAAATCTATATTGCTGGGAGTTGGCAATACATTACAGCCGCGAGCAAGTTTAACCACTTGCCCACTGGACACTAAAACCCCCTTCCTAACCAGACGAATTTTCAGCTTTCAGTGCTCTCACATTTTGAATGACAATTACTCAGTTGTGCAACACTGTGCCCATATGAAATTGTTGTCCTTTTTTTCACACAAATAGAGCTTTCTTTTGGTGGTATTTAATCACCACTGGATTTTTTATTTTTTTGTGCTATAAATGAAAAAAAAACATTTTTCTTTGTTCCTGTTATAACATTTTGCAAATTAGTATTTTTTCTTCAAACATTTTGGCCAAAATCTATACTGCTACATATCTTTGGTAAAAATAACCCAAATCGTTGTATATTATTTGGTTTGTGTGAAAGTTATAGAGTCTACAAACTATCACTGAAATCATTGAAAATTGATGTACTGATGGCCTATCTCATTTCTTGAGACAACAAAGCCAGGAAAGTACAAATATCCCCCAAATTACCAATTTTTCTAAAGTAGACATTCAAAAGTATTTAGTAGGAGGCTTGGTGAGTTTTTTGAAGTTGTAATTTTTTCCCACAATTCTTTGCAAAATAAAGATATTTTCTTTTCACAAAATTGTCATATTAACAAGTTATTTCTCACACACAGCATATGCATGCTTGCAACTACATCCAAAAATACATTCTGCTACTCCTCCTGAGTGTGGCAATACCACATGTGTGAGACTTTTACACAGCCTGGCCACATACAGAGGCCCGACATGTAGGGAACAACATCAGGTGCTCTAGGGACATACATTACACATTTAATTTCTTGACTACCTCTTACACTTTTGAAGGCCCTGGAGTACCAGGATAATGGAAATCCCAAAAAATGGCCCCATTTTGGAAAGTAAACACTCCAACGTATATTGTATGAGGCATTATTTTGTATATGTAATTTTTTCCACAAGTTTTTAGAAAATGTGGTAAAAAATGAAAATGCATGTTTTTTTCACAAAGTTGTCCATTTATATGATATTTCTAACACATAGCATGTACATATCAAAAATTACACCCCAAAATACATGTTGCTACTCCTTCTGAGTATGGTGATACCACATGTGAGACTTTTACACAGCCTGGCCACATACAGAGGCCCAACATGCAGGAAGCACTGTCTGGTTTTCTTGGGACATAAATTCCAAATCTAATTTGATGACCTATTACACTTTTGTGAGGCACTGTAGTGGCACTGATGAGCACTGTAGTGGCATGGATGTGGCATGGATGATAACTGATGTGGCATGGATGAGCACTGATGTGGCATCGATGTGGCATCGATGTGGCACAGATGAGCACTGATGTGGCATTGATGTGGCACGGATGAACACTGATGTGGCATGGATGAGCACTGATGTGGCATGGATGTGGCATGGATGAGCACTGTTGTAGCACATATGAGCACTTATGTGTCATGGATGAGTACTGAAGTGGCATGGATGTGGCATGGCTGAGCACTGATGTGGCATGGATGTGGCAGGGATGAGCACTGATGGGGCATGGACGTGGCACAGATGAGGACTTATGTGGCATGGATGTGGCATGGATGAGCACTGATGTGGCATAGATGTGGCACAGATGAGTGCTGATGTTGCATGGATGAGCACTAATGTGGCATGGATGTGGAACGGATGAGCACTGATGTAAACAAACCTTCAATGAAGACTTTGGATTTAGCAGCCGACAATACATTACAACTACAAGCATGTTTAAATGACTTTTTTTCCTTTAGAAATGTCATATTGCTGCGGCACTGTTCTACACACCACAAAGATGTGTCACAGGCAGATTAAGGGGACCCCACAGGCAAGATATTTAACCACTTCCCGACCGCATAATGACTATAAGCGGTGACAGTGTGGCTCTGCCGGCGAATCAACGCTTATAGTCTTCACTCGCGGGCGCGACGCTAGGGGGCGAGTGCGTGCCGCTGGTATTGCGTGCTTGTGGCTGCCGAATGCTCCCTGAGCGGGGCCACAGGTCGGGCAGTCTCGATGTCCGCCGGCAACCCGCAATCGCCTGTGACAGAGCTAGGATGGAGAACCAACACTTTGGTTTCCCATTCTGCCAGGCGGCATGTCAGAGATCTACTGATCCCTGTATTCAGGATCAGCTATATCTCTGGTGCCCCTGGCAGCCCAGCCCCATACAGTTAGAACACACACAGGGAACACAGTTAACCCCTTCACTGCCCCCTGCAGGTTAACCCCTTCCCTGCCAATGACATTTATACAGTAATCAGTGGATATTTAAATTTCTAATCGCTGTATCAATGTCATTGGTCCCAAAAAAGTGTCAAAAATGTCCGACATGTCCACGCCAATATCACAGTCCCAATAAATATTGCAGATCGCCGCCATTACTAGTAAATAAAAATAGTAAAAACGACAGAAATTAATTCTCATGGTTTGAGCAAACGCCGGTAACTTTTGCGCAAACCAATCAATAAACACTGATTGCAATTTTTTTTACCAAAAATATAAGGAAGAATATAAATCAGCTAAAACCTATGAATAAATTAGTTTTTTAATATTTTTTTGGAAATGTAGTTTAGCAAAAAGTAAGAAATATTGTTTTTTTTTGCAAAATTGTCGCTCTTTTTTTGTTTATAGTGGTGATCAGAAATGACACAGAGGTGATCAAATACCACCAAAAGACAGCTCTATTTGTGGGGAAAAAAAGACGCAAATTTGGTTTGGGTACAATGTTGCACGACCGCGCAATTGTCTGTTAAACAACGCTGTGCCGAATCGCAAAAAGTGCTCTGGTCCTAAGGTGGGAAATCCTTCCGGGGCTGAAGTGGTTAAAGGAATTTTTCATTTTTATTGTTTCACTTTGTGTCATTAACCACTTGCTTACTGGGCACATTCTACTTCTCCTCCTGAGTATGGTGATACCACATGTCTGGGACATTTTTACAGTCTGGCCACATAGAGAGGCCCAACATTGAACTAGCACCTTCAGGTGTTTTCGAAGCATAAATTACACATCTCATTTCTCAACCACCTATTACACTTCTGAAGGCCCTGGAGCAACAGGACAATGGAAATGCCCACAAAATGACCCCATTTTGGAAAGCCAACACCCCAACGTATAATCTATGAGGCATAATGAGTCTTTTGAATGGTTCATTTTTTTCCAGAAGTTTTTGGAAAATGTGGGATAAAAATGAAAACACATTTTTTTTTTACACAAAGTTGTCCATTTGTAAGATATTTCCAACAGATAGCATGCACATAGCAAAAATGACACCCCAAAACACATTCTGCTACTACTCCTGAGTATGGCAATACCACATTGTGTGAGACTTTTACACAACCTGGCTACATACAGAGGCCCAACATGCAAGGAAGACCGTCAGGTGTTCTAAGGACACATAGCGTTACAAATACCAAGAATTACACCCCAAAATACATTATGCTGAGTAAAGGGTAAACAAAAGATTACCTGTGGTTTTAGTATTGCAACTGCCCACAGGAGGATAGCACTGGTCCAGGCAGCAGTCAGGAATACTGTACATAGTACAGGCAGGGATACTGTCCATATACAGTCCATGGTCAGTGCAGGCAGAGATGTTGTCAACAGTGCCAAAATATTGGTTCTGGTAGCAGGCAGAAACATGGTCCATAGTCCAGGTAGCAGCAGAGGTGTGGTCAGTTCATCCGGTAGGCAGAGGAATGATGGCAATAAGTCCTGCAGGCAGAAGCAGGGCCTTGGTCAGGACAGAATGGGGACAGGGGTAGAGGCTTCTCCCACCCAATCTCTTTGAAGCCTCCGAGTCTCCAGACCCTAATCTGGGAGAGAGAAAACAAAAACAATGTTTTCTTCCTCCAGAAAAAACATTTTTGAGCCCTCACATATGTGAGACCCCTGTGTTGTGAATCCCACTACTCCAGTTGCAGGGTACAAGATTAGTCCAAGAGGCAGGCAAAAAACATGGTCAAACAGTCCATGGTCAGTTCCAGATCAGGCAGAAGTATGTACAAAATCGGTAGGCAGAAGCGTGGTCGAATAACAGTCCAGAAACAGTTCCAGATCAGGCAGAAGTCTGTACAAAATCGGTAGGCAGAAGCATGGTTGAATAACAAGCCAGGGTCAGTTCCAGAGCACGCAGTGGCATAAGGGGGCAAACTAGAAAAAGTAACTGAGGAATCATTAATAACTGAATAGGGTGTGATAATGCCGGGGGCAGTCATCTATGCATAGACCTGGTTGGGAAGGCCACTGGGCACAATGATAAGTGATGTCTCTTCTAACACCTCTACTAGAGCACACCCAGCATCTTTTCTGGCGTTTTTGGCCTGTTGGTCTGGGAGGTATTTTATCAGGGAAATGGCGCTCGGAGAGTCTGCTACACACATTGGATCTAATATTTTCTGGTGGGCCATTGGGGTATAAAAGTGTGGTGCCTATAGCCTCCTGGTAGCCAAGGAATGGTTTGGGGTTTAAGGTGGAATTTCAATATATGACATAGTAGTATGTTCTTCTGGTAAATAAATAGGGTTCCAACATTTGATTGTTTAGATCGACTCCTCCCATGTACAAATTGTAATTGTGGATGCAGGTTGGCTTCTGTATTGGGTCATTTCTTCTGGGGATCTCCACAAATGAATTGTTGTGTCTAGACGATAACATCTACACATCCCTTCTGTCCCTCCATTTCACAGGCAGAATTTCCTCATTCCGTACACTCGCCGTCTCTCCTTTTCTAAGCCTCATGTTGATGAGTCTTTGAGGAAAGCCCATCCAATTTTTTATGGCTGGGCCACAGGTAGTCTTTGTCCAGGAGTGGGTAAATTAGTTGCCAAACGATTTTACCGCTTGCACCTATATAGTCTGGGCAGTTAGACCTTCACTCCATAGCGGGCCCTTTTACTGGGGATATATTGTTTTATTCCCAGCCTTCCTCTAAATTTTACTAGGGATTCGTCAATGCGCATATGCTGGTCTGGGGTAAATAATTGTAGAAATAATTCTGAAAAATAATTTAGAATTGGGTGAATCTTATAAAGCCGGTCATAATTTGGGGCATTTTGGGGAGGGCACTGGGTATTGTCATTAAAATGTAGAAATCTCATGATCATGGAAAATCTTGTCCTGGGCATTATTGATGAGAAGTCCGGCATGTGGTAGATGGGGCAGGTGGACCAGTAGGAGCGGAGTTCATTTTTGTTGTTAAGTCCCATGCAGAACACAAGGCCCAAAAAAGTTTTGAACTCTTCCACCGTTATGTCTCTCCACTCATAGGGATGGGAATAATAGGAGGTTGGATTAGCCTGGATAAATTGCTGTGCATATAGGTTGCACTGGGCCACAATGGATCGCAGCATGTTCTTCATAAAAACCAAATCGAGGGGTGCTGGAGTGAGTAGGGAAGGCCAGCATGAGACCTAACCCTTTGGGGCTGAGGTACAGCGGTGCTGGTGGATGACACTGGGGTACGGGTGGATGGCACTGGGGTGCTGGCGGATAGCACAGCGGTGGGCGGACAATATTCCTCATCTGAGTCCAACTCTAATTCACTACTTGAGACCAGATCGTAGGCCATATCAGACTCAGGCTCAGACTCAGAGGAACTTGCAGGAGAGAGCTCGCTGTTGCTCTCCTCGGCCGCAAGACTATTGTAGGCCTCCTCAACAGAAAAAGATCTTTTTGCCATTGTTGCAGCACTAATTGGCACTGGTGACACGTATGGCACTAAAGAGGTGATGGGCACTGATGTCAGGTGACACTGATGACAGATCAGGTGGCACTGATATGTGGCACTGATGACAGGTCTGGTGGTACTGGTGGCACTGACACGTGGCACTGATGACAGGTCAGGTGACACTGATGACAGGTCAGGTAGCAATGATGATATGTGGCACTGGTGACAGTTAGGTGGAACTGATATGTGGCACTGATGACAGGTCCAGTGGCACTGGTGGCACTGACCCGTGGCACTGATGACAGGTCAGGTGGCACTGACACGTGGCACTGATGACAGGTCAGGTGACACTGATGACAGATCAGGTAGCGCTGATGATATGTGGCACTGGTGACAGGTTAGGTGGAACTGATATGTGGCACTGATGACAGGTCCAGTGGCACTGACACGTGGTACTGATGACAGGTCAGGTGACACTGACACATGGCTCTGATGACAGGTCACGTGGCACTGATATGTGGCACTGGTGACAGGTTAGATGGAACTGATATGTGGCACTGATGAGAGGTCTGGTGGCACTGGTGGCACTGACACATGGCACTGATGACAGGTCAGGTGGCACTGACACATGGCACTGATGACAGGTCAGGTGACACTGATGACAGATCAGGTAGCACATAGCAATAGTGCGGATCTGGATGGGTTAAAATCACTGCTCTTGAAAAAACAATTGTTTTAAAATTTTGTTTTTCAATTGATACATGTCCCCCAGGGCAGTACCCAGGTCCCATACACTTTTTACGACCAATAACTTGCATACAAGCCTTCAATGAAGACTTTGGATTTTGCAGGTTCGAGCCCCATTGACTTCCACAATTCCCGCATATGGGATCTGACAGGCATGTTCACCGGCAATAGTGCACTGTTCCATTTGCATGTCCGCCCAGTTTCTGAGAGTTGAAATCCTAATTGCCTTTAATTGGGTGCTATTATCCTGTCCCGCTGGATTGCATATTGGTGCTATAGTAAATGACCCCCATAGTGTACCTAATATCCCATTTTTTAACCTAAACATCCACTTACAATGATATCTATCTCCAAATTAGCATGACATTTGTATAACTCACCTTAGCCCAGATCAAAGAGGATAACTTTGGGTGTTCACAAAATCCCCACCTTTCAGGAAGTGGGAGGTAGATCTCAAAGTGTTCTTTGCTCATAAATAATGGTTCAGAGCCTTTCAGTCAATATTCACAGCTACTGGCTGTGTTAATTACTGGGATCTAATGCAGAAAATAACCTTGCAGTGGTATTTGATTTCCTATCACTTAGCCAAGTTTTCTTTCAACCCCTGTGTTAGAGGGGATGCTGTCATATAGGCAACTTATTACATATTTTTGGCACTTAATGGAGCAAATTATTAAACATAATTTCTGAAGTAACTGGGATTATAAAAATGCCTAGTCCATTCTTAGTTAATTTAAATCTGGATATTGATAGATTTACCATTTGCTTTAGAGTTTAGGTAAACATATCCGCTTAACTGCATGTTTAAATATCACTAGACATTGGAAAAAAGATTTTGCTCCCAATCCATCTGAGATTATAGAACTCATTCACGTCTACTATACTTATAAGAGAGTTGTAGCCTTGTGAAAGTATAACATTAATATGTTGTAAAACAATTGGAAACCAAAGACCCACTGGCCAGCAGATGACTATTGCACCTATTTAGCATATGAATCTCATTAGGTTTTTATAGAACTTTTGCCGACTGCCGAGTTACTGCACTGGCCAAAATGCTTACATTTTCTAAAATCTCCTTTTCTTTTTTTGTTATGCTCATACATTTAAACAATTTTCCTTTATGTATACATTATATCCAACCAACATATAAGACATGTTGCTTACTATTTATCTATGCATTGGAATAAATATATACGCATATTGACAATTTATTTGCATTGCATATTGTCTGTATCTTACATTTTGTATGCTAAAACCAAATAAAAACTTTTGGAAAGAAAGGAATGATAAACTGAAATACATCAACTTTTACTGTGTATGTCTCAAGATCAGCCCCTTACCCTCTCCAGCAACATTCAATGTAACCTTCTTGATGTGCTTGCAAAGTAAATGATTTTTGTTTTGTGTAAAAGAGTATTGAAATATTATTTTAGAGTAATAATAAACCCCTGCATAAGGCCACTGAAGTGAATGGTCTCAGGTGATGCACAGCGATGAAGCAAATCATCCCACATAATTTGTACCTGTTTATCTACGGCCCTCTCTCTTCTGCAGGAGGCAGGGAGTTGGGATTCAATGACACAAGCTGCGCAGCACAGTAGTAGAGTAGAGAGATGAGTGTAATCTAACACCTGAGTGGAGGAAATAAACACCCCTCCCCCTCTACACAGCCTTAATGGGAAACAAGCACATTCTGCGTGCTGGGGGGGGGGGGGGGCGGGGGGATACCACTACCATGGACCATTGTCCGGTTTTGGAGAAGTACAGAGCAAATACACTTTTTCTGAGGATATACTTTTTTCATTTTTCCTTTCAAATGTTTACGACCTCTTCAAGTTTGACCTTGGAAAGTTGCAATATTAAAAATCATGTCAAAATGGTAAAAAAGGCAGACTTATAAAAATGCCATAGCACAATTAGGTTCATTTCAATAGAAATTGAAACAGTTATCCATATTCATTATCTGCCTCAGGTTCCATGTGCTGTAAATTAACCACAACATATTTCACCAAAAAATGTTTATCTGAAAAAGAGATTTTGCTAGATTATATCTAAAATGTGCATAAAGTTGCAGTAAATAAGTGGATATACTGCCCAAAGCAAATTTAAGTTGTCCACAAATAATTTGATCTCAGTAAATTTTTCTTTAGATTTACCAACACCTGTATAGGATGAGAGCAAATAAAATCCATTTAATTTATATCCAATTAGGTAGTCTCACACAACACGGCTAAGTTCTAATGTATGTAGCCCGGGTTGTAAAAAGACAAAACTCTTCCCATGAAATACCAACCTTGCAAGCTAAAAATGTGCCTTCTAGTTAATGGAGTATAAAGCACATTACATTTACAAAGCACACATATGAGAATATAATTACACAATTAGAATTTCTAGGTTTCTCAACTGTGCATAACAATCCCTGCTCATCCCCCAGATGTCAGCATTGCCACACAATCAGCAGAACAGTGTTGTGTTGCAGTAAGGAAAAAATGAAGGTGAATAGATTGCCCCAAAGGGGTTTTCTGCTGTGACCCATGAATCTAGGGAAAATTCTTCATCTCAAGATCTAAAATGGGAATTATCAGATGGATGAGTTTTACCTTTGAAATAAATGTGCAAGAGGCCATCCCAAATGAGTTGAAAACCCTGAAGCAGTAAGTCATATAAATCCTATATGGTTTGCTCACATCAGCAAAATAGCACCCAGGGTGTACATTACAGTGCATCTCAAGCAGTTAATTTCCAACTGAGATGTTAATAGGTGGGAGCTGCAAATGGAGTTGAATGGAATGACTTTTCAAATTGAACTAACTCCTTCCGTGCAGAGTGCCCTAAATACTATACAGTGAATTGCAAGATGTGAAAGATAGAAAATGGAGCCTCTACGGAATTATATTTATTATTTTTTACAAGTATTCATAAAAAATAATTTCAAACTAATTTAGGTTTAAAGGAACAGTAAACAGACACCATATACCATGTAGAAAATGTTTTTATTTCATTAACGGTTTTAGGTGTATTGCTTTGGGTCCAGTGTCTCTCTCGACCCAGGACTGTCTGGCACTTTTATCACCTGACAATGTACAGTAAGTAAGTATCTGCAAGGGTTAAGTTAACATTAGCCATTAAACCAGTCCAACTTCCCTTTCAAATGGAATAAGAATATGATCACATAGCTAGGCATCCAACTACCTGCCTCCCTCACAGACCTCTACTCTAAAATTATTTACCGATACTACAAAATTTAAAACATGATCTAAAAAAATGGTCCTCTGGACTTTTTTCATGGTTTGGCAGGGCTGCAATTATTAAAATGAATACTCTCCCCAGAATCCTCTACCTGCTGCAAACCATCCCAATAAAACTTCTTCCTGCCTTTTTCTCCAGCTATAAACATGAATGTACCAACTTTATCTAAAACAACACCGGCCTAAGAATAAGCTATGCAAGACTGACGATCCCTAAACTCAAGGGAGGTATAGGACTCTGGGGCATTCAAAAGTATCATACAGCATGACAACTAGCTAGGACAACTGAATGGAATATCCACTCCTCAACCAAAGTGAGGGTACGACTTGAACACAACATATCCCTATACCCACTACACCAACTCCCCTGGGTTTCCCCAGATAAGATCCCACAGACGTGCAAAACCCAACCATTAATACATACCACTCTACACTCCTTTTATGCAGCTTGCCTTAAACATAAAATATCCTCAGTTTTAGGCCCTATGACTCCAATCCATCTTAACCCAGACTTCTCTCCAGGAAACTATTCAAAATTACTTTCAAACATATGGCCACACTCCCACATTCGAGCAGGAAAATTCTATGTGAAAGGTCCTCTCCTTTCTCAATCAGCACTATCCGCGCAGGTGACAAAATCACCATCCCCACAGTGGCCCTACCTTCACAACAGCACTCTATATTTGAATTACTTTGCCCAAAAACAGAACACCAGAGACACCTAATCTCTGATACATATGCACTGCTATTTTCCGAACACACCCCCAAATCCAACTTAGCATGTCGCAAATGGGAACAAGAACTCTCCATGGATTTGTCAGACTCAGAATGCGAAAACCTTTATACATATACCCACAAAGGAACGGTCAATGTTTATGCACAGGAGAATGCATTTAAAATATTCTCCAGATGGTACAGAACCCCATTCATGCTACACAAAATATAGCTGTCAATTCCCTCACATTGCTGGTGGTGTAATCAGGAGCTGGGCTCTCTCCTGCACATCTGATGGATGTGCCCTAAGATCCAGACATTCTGGACAGAGGTCCATCGCCTCACTATTTAAATCACCACTCTATCCCTTGAATACTCCCCAACGCAATTCTTGCTACATCATTTTGAGATTCCGAAAAAAACCTACTGGCGTTCACTGGATATGCATATGGTGAATGCAGCCAGGATGTGCATTCCAAGTAGATGGAAATCCCCAGGCCCACCATCACTAGCAGAATGGTTCAAAAGGATACAAAAAAATCACAGAAATAGAAGAACGCATACACCAAGCAAAAGATTCATACTCTAAATTTCGAAACATTTGGTCTTGCTTGCTTCACTTTGTCACGACAGATGAAACGCAGAACACGTGGGCTGATACACTCCCAACTAGCTGTGGTGGGAGAGAAGAGAAAGGCAACAATCGCCCCCTTGTATTCATTTTCTCCCCCATTTCCTCTCCCCATTTTTACATACCTACACAGCAAGACCGACCCTAACCACCGCAATTACAACACCCATTACTTCACCCCTAGATTCCATACACCTACATGCCTACCTTCATCATAAGGAGCACACATATCTGAACCTACATATACCCTGTTCTTTACCTTCATCACATCAAGACTAGAGTTGAGCGTACCCGGACTGTAAAGTTCGGGTCCATACCAAACTTTGGGGTGTCCAGGAGCTGGACCCGAACCCGGACTTTTCAAAAAAAGTCTGGGTTCGGGTTCGGGTATTTTATTCCACGCGTTGAAAAGCTGCCAAGGGCAGCCAATCAACAAGTGTTTCACTGGTTTTCCCTTAGAAGCCATCACAGCCATGCCTACTAATGGCATGGCTGTGATTGGCCAGTACACCATGTGACCCAGCCTCTATATGGGGCTGGAGTCACCATGCTGCATGTCATATGCTCTCAGGATAGTTTAGGGAGAGGATGCTGCTGGCTCTGTGAGGGACAGATTGCAGAACATCTCATCCTGCATTACTGAACGATCTGATTGTGGACTAGGGAGCGATACTAGTACTGCTGCTTTGAGGGACAGATTGCAGACCTCATCCTGCTGCACAGAACGATCTGACTGGACTAGGTAGAGTCTGTTTATTTAAGGGAAAGATTATTCTTCTAAAATCATCATCAAGTTGTACAGGGAAAGGTTCCAGCTGTTGCTTTAACCAGTTCCCTACCGACATATAGTAAAATGACGTCGGCAGGGACTGGCCGTCGATCCGGGAGGACGTCATATGACGTCCTCCGCTTCTCGCCGCTACTGCGGGCCCCCAGGGGCCCGCACAGCGGCGATCGCGGATCGCTCGTCTGCCGGGGGGTTGTGTCCCCCCCAGATCGGGGTAAAGAGCCAATAAAATTGGCTCTTTACCCCGTGACCGGCTGTGTCCAATCACAGCCGGTCACAAACGAGCCTCACGTGCACGCCGCTCGTGCGCGCCCCTGGGGGCGCGCAGCGCGGCGATCGGAGCTGAGGCTTGTCCCTCGGACAAAGCCCAGCTCCGATCCGTGTAAAGAGCCAATAGATTTGGCTCTTTACCACATGACCGGCTGTGTCAATCACAGCCGGTCATGTGATGTAAACAAACCGCGGTAACGAGCTGTTACCGCGGTTCTCCCTGTCAC
>BLSH010192101.1:67271-96148 GCA_018402905.1 Glandirana rugosa | reverse complement strand
CCCTTTTCAGATAACGTCGGCGTATCTCGGTATAATGACAAGATTTTAGTAGAGGTTTCACACATTTCCCACACACTTTGGAGATGATTTTAGAACAGTAATATGGCTCTATGCGGCTGCAATAGACTTTTCCCATACACTTTGGAGATGATTTTAGAACAATAATCTTTCCCTTAAAGCAACAGCTGGAGGCTTTCCCTGTACAACTTGGAGATGATTTTAGAATCTAAAATCATCTCCAAGTTCTACAGGGAGAGGTTCCTACTGTTGCTTAAAGGGACAGATTATTGTTTCTTGCACAAAATTAAAAAGTGCATCTACATTGCTGGTTTAAAAAAAACAAAAAAATTCCAAAAACTACATTTGCGGCCAGCGGTGCATTTCTTTGGTTTAAAAAAAAACAAAAAAATTCCAAAAACTACATTTGCGGCCAGCGGTGCATTTCTTGCACAAAAATAAAAAAAAAGTGTTGCCTACCTCCTCCTCCTCCACCGCCCATTTCTTTGTAGGGCATTTGTCCGACCCTTACCCCCATTTTCTTTCCATTTGCAGACCTCTAGGACTTTCCAGGACTTTGTTACAGCCATTTTTGTGCCTAAAAGTTCGGGTCCCCATTGATTTCAACGGGGTATGGTGTTCGGGGTCCGTGTCAAAGTTCGGGTCAAGTCTGGACCCGAACCCGGACTTTGTCCAGAAGTTCGGCCGAACCTGCCGAACCCGGACTTCCAGAGGTTCGATCAACTCTACTAAGAGGTGCTCCCTGTGACCCATCACCACTCATCTTCAATGCCACAAGATCCCTTACTACTGGTGTTTCCCACTCCACCTGAGTATTGTAAAGAATTGGATCCAGCATATTCTTCTTGATTTCCAGGAAGGGGATGCCTTCCTCAAAAATCTAGGCCTCCCTCCACTCCCTGTTGTAGATCTGCTACCACCTCCTTCGACACCGAAAACAGTGTCTGCTTCATACAGGTTTTGGGCCCCAGCCAAGGGAAGAGGGAGTAGATCCTCATCCACCCTTCAGCATTTCCATCTCACTTGACAGCTGACCTGAACCCTCCCTGATCATCTCTCAAGAACTCTCCACATGGTCCTGATACCATTTGTCTCCTATGTGGGATTGTTTCGCCTCCTTGGCTGTTCCCAGGTTTACAGAGGAGTTTTTACATCCCCCTTCTTTTTATTCTCTGAGGTGAATATTTCTGTTTAAAAAGTTATTTACCATTTAAGTATGGGAATTCTCATCTACCTACATATATTGAGAGTGAAGCTCAGGCCCTCATCACGAAGTTCCACAGAGCCTCCTTTTCTCCCTCCATACTCCAAGGCTACTGCCCTGGTTTCCTTAGATGCCAAGACAGCTCAGGCCTATGACAACTTTTTTTTTCTCTTGTTTTTTGGCCAAATTAGCCTTTGATTTACAAGCTACTGGTTGCTTTGCTGGACAATTTTTCTTTGTTTTCTCATATTGTATATAGCCATTTTGCTTCACGATTCCAACTGCTATCATACACCATTGGGGTAATCCATGTTTTGTGTTGCCAATGTATGCTTATTCCTAGTAGGTGGTTATGGCTTTAAAAATCTTGTCATATAATGTAAAAGGCCTAAATTCCATCAACAAACGGTGGTTGGCGCTCAAAGAATTCAAGGTTTCTGGGGCAGATGTGGTTATGGTTCAGGAGATGCGTTTCTGATATGGGGGCTCATTTACATTTGCATCAAAACACTTTCCCCTTTCCTATGTGGCATCTAACTCATCTAGGAAGGCTAGTGTGGCGATTTTGATCAAACACTCTTGTCCTCTCCAGATCCAGTCATCTTACTTAGACCCCATGGTTTGTTTGTGATCCTGACTTGTAGCTACCTGTCCACCACTGTTACTAGACATGTGCAAGGTCGAAAAATTAGTTTTTTTATTTTAGTTTTTTTTTTTTTTTAGTTTTTTCCATTTCCTTTTTTTCCCGCTTTTTTTGCTATTCTGACTTTTCATTATGATCGAACTTCATTATGTCGAATAAATTCATACATTCAGAAACATTCAAATTCAGTTTGCTCCATTCGTATAGATGCAGTATTCGTTATTATCGGGAATTCTGAAAAAATTTAAATCGGTTTGTTCCATTCATATATACATAGTTATATAGTTAGTCAGGTTGAAAAAAGACACATGTCCATCTAGTTTAACCAAAAAAAAAAAAAAGAAAAAAATTGAAAAAATGATATATAACTATATAATCCCATATGCAATCCTTCACCCACAGTTGATCCAGAGGAAGGCAAAAAAAACCCAGCAAAGCATGATCCAATTTGCTATATAGAGGGGGAAAAATTCCTTCCTGATCCCCCGAGAGGCAATCGGTTTCACCCTGGATCAACTTTACCTAAAAAGGTTAGTACCCAGTTATATTATTTAGATTAAGGAAATAATACAGGCCTTTTTTAAAGCAATCTACCATGGTGGCCAAAACCACATCTGGAGGGAGTCTATTCCACATTTTCACAGCTCTAACTGTGAAGAAACCTTTCCGTATTTGGAGATGAAATCTTTTTTCCTCTAGACATAAAGAGTGCCCCCTTGTCCCTTGTGATGACCTTAAAGTAAATAACTCAACATCAAGTTATGTATTTGTACATGTTGATCATGTCCCCTTAATCTCCTCTTCTCAAGAGAGAATACATTCAGATCCTCTAATCTTTGCTCATAGCTGAGCTCCTCCATGCCTCTTATTAGTTTGGCGGACCTTCTCTGCACTTTCTCCAGTTCCCAGATATCCTTTTTGAGAATTGGTGCCCAAAACTGAACTACATATTCCAAAACCTCCAGATCCTTCTACACTATGGATTCCCCCAGTTGTACTTCCCCCCTAGTATATATGATGCATGCATATTCTTAGCCCCCAAATGCATAACTTTACATTTATCAACATTAAACCTCATTTGTCACATAGTCGCCCAATTGGACAGTGCATTGAGGTCTGATTGTAAGTTGGAGACATCCTGTAAGGACTTTATTCCACTGCATAGCTTGGTGTCATCTGCAAACACTGAAATGGTACTTATAATCCCAGATCCTATATCATTTATAAATATATTGAAAAATAAGGGTCCCAACACTGAACCTTGGCGTACACCACTGATAACCTTAGACCATTCAGAGTAAGAATCATTAACTACTACTCTCTGAATTCTGTCTTTTAGACAGTTTTCTATCCATTTACAAACTGATCTTTCCAAGCCTGTATCAAACTGTGTCAAATGCTTTTGCAAAATCCAAGTATACCACGTCCACAACCACCCCTCTGTCCAAGGTTTTATTTACCTCCTCATAAAAAGAAATCATGTTTGTTTGACAACTTCTGTCTTTCATGAAACCATGCTGTCTGTTGCTTAAAACTTTTTTCCAACAAGAACTCATCTATGTGGTCTTTTATTAAACTCTCCAGTGTCTTCCCAGCTATAGAAGTTAAGTGAACAAGTCTATAATTACTTGGTTAAGACATTGATCCCTTTTTAAATATGGGCACCACATTGGCCCTACGCCAATCCAGTGGTACTATTCCAGTCATTAAGGAGTCCCTGAAAAATTAGATACAATGGCTTTAAAATGACAGAGCTCAATTTCTTTAGGATCTGTGGACGGATGCCATCTGGTCCAGGTGCTTTATCTACCTTTATTCTGTCTAAATACTTCTGGACCGTTTCACTTTTGAGCCATTGTGGATTATCTGGGGCTGCGTCACTACCACCCCCATTATGGACTTGAGCTCACCCATGCTCCTTTGTATACACAGAGCTGAAGAATGTTCCTAATAAGTGTGCCTTCTCTTTGTCCCCAGTCACGCACTCTATATAGATGCGGTATTCGTTATTTTCTGTAATTCGTGAATTCTGAAACATTTGAATTTGGTTTCTATTCGCATAGATTCATTATTATCGGTAATTCGGAAACATTTGTTCACTAACAGGCAGACAAATTTGAAAGGAAATTTGAATACCTAACTTATTTAATAGTTTATAACCATTATTATAGTTTGTATTATTATGTATTACTAATAAATAATAATAATAATAAAAATCTATAATAATGGTCAATAATTTATTACGTTCACTAACAGCTAAATTTGAAAGGAAATTCCAACACATACCTATAATTTAATAGTTTATAACTATTATTATAGTTTTTTTTATTAATAATAATAATAATAATAATAATAATTAATACATAATAATAATTATAACAAAAACTATAATAATGGTTATAAACTATTAAATTATAGGTGGGTATTGAAATTTCCTTTCAAATTATATTATTATAATTATAATAGAAATTATCCGAAAGTTTTTTGTTCTTTAGGATTTTCGAATTTCCAGATTTCCGTTCTTATTTTCAGATTATCGTTCTTTCAAATCTTTGGATTTTCATTCTTATATTCGGATTTTCATTCTTTTGAATTTTCAGATTTTCGTTCTTACTTTTGAATTTTCATTCTTATAAACTTTTCGGATTTTTGTTCTTATTTCCAGATTTTTGTTATTTCAAATTTCGGATTTTTGTTCATTCAGATTTTCGTTCATTCGGATTTTCATTTTTACTGATTTTTGTTCTTTTCAAAAATTAGTTTTCGGAACAATTTGTGAGATGGATTTTCATTATCTAGACATCTCCGAATTAACGAAAATTCAGAATTTTAACGAAAAACAAAAGTGGAACGAAACAAATTGCAGATGTCTAACTGTTACGCTGATGAATGTTTATGTACCTAACAGTGGTCAGATTCCAAAATGGCTTTTGAAGTGCTACAGCGTTTCACTCAACCCTTTACAATTATTGGTGGTGACTTCAATATTGTTTTCTCTCCCACACGTGACAGGAGGTCTTTATTCCAACCTAACTCGCCCGCTTTGCTGAAATCTCTGGCTACTTCTTTTCGGTCACTGATCAGTTCCCACCACCTTTTTGACGCTTGGAGAATTAAACACCCTACCGGTTGGCAATTTTCCTCTTACTCACCACCGCACAAAATGTTCTCTGGGTTAGATTATTTTGTCTCTGCCCCCTTTTAGCCACTGTAGTAGCATCAGAGCTTGGTCAGATTACCTGGTCTGATCATGCCCCAGTTTTTTTGGACCTCTTTCTGACTGCGACCTTCCCCAAAAAATGCCACTGGCGACTCAATGAATCATTGATTAGACAGACGGACACCAAGGAGAAACTCTCCCAGAGTTTTTTCAACTAAATGTGTGGTCTATGTCAGACATGTCTACCCTGTGGGAGGCACACAAGCCCCACGGTGGCTCATCTTCGTACTGTCACCTCATTATGCAACCAACTCAAATCTATTGCTTTAACTGGTATAACTAAGTCCTTAATGTAGGCAAAACAAACATTTTATGAATATTCTAATAAGCCCCATAGAATGCTAATCTCAAGACTCAATACACTCCCCTTTCATTCCTTTCTTGATTTCCTTTTATTGCCCAATGGCACGCCTACATATTGTCCCCAGTCTATGGCTAGGGCCTTTGGTGAGTTTTATAATAAACTTTATAACTGCTTAACTCCAGCCCACCATCCTCCCTTTAACTACTTCAATACCATGCACTTAGAACGCTTCCCTACCAGACCAATTTTCAGCTTTCAGTGCTGTTGCGCTTTGAATGACAATTGCACGGTCATGAGACGTTGTACCCAAACAAGATTTTTATCATTTTGTTCCCACAAATAGAGCTGCTTTTTTTGGTGGTATTTGATCACCTCTGCAGTTTTTATTTTCTGCGGTACAAATAAAAAAATACCGAAAATTTTGAAAAAAAACATTTTTTTCTCTTTCTGTCACAAAACTTTGTAAATAAGTAAATTTTCTCCATCACTGATGGGCACTGATGAGGCTACACTGACAGGCACTGATGAGGCAGTACTGATTGGCACTGATGAGGCGGCATTGATGAGGTGGCACTAACGGGCATTGATGATGGGGCACTCACATGCAGCAATGATGGGCACTGATAGGCGGCACTGATAAGCAGCACTGACAGGCACTGATAGGTGACACTGATATGCAGCACTGATGGGCACTGATATGCAGAACTGACAGGCACTGATAAGCAGCACTGATGGGCACTCATAGGCAGCACTGATTGGCACTCATAGGCGGCACTGGGCACTGATAGGTGGCACTGGTGGGCACTGATAGGTGGCCCTGGTACACACTGATAGGGGAACTGGTGGGCACTGGTGAGTAGCAGGTGACAGATGCAGTAATAGGGCCAATTCCCTGGTGGTCTAGGGTGGCATCTGAAGGTGGCACTGAGTGCCATCCATGTTGGGCACAGTGCCCCTTACCTGATGGTCTAGGGGGGCTCCCTGGTGGTCTAGGATCGGCTCCCTGGTGGTCCCTGGTCGGCTCCCTGGTGATCCTGGGTGGGCACATCCCTGGTGGTCCCTGTGCAGGTTCCCTGGTGGTCTAGGGTGGCGATCAGAGGGGGGCTGTGCTGATAAACCATCAGCACAGACCCCCCTATCAGGAGAACAGCCGATCGGATCTCTCCACAACTCTGGTCTGCAGACCTGAGTAGAGGAAAAGCCGATAAATGGCTCTATCTGTTTACACTGTGACCAGCCATGATTGGTCACGGCTGATCACATGGTAAAGTGCTTCCGATAGGAGCGCTTTACCAAGATCGGCAATGCAGTGGGTCAGATTGACCCACCACACCACCGATCGCCATGATGCGCGCGCCCCCCCCCCCCCCCGGCGCACACCAGCATGTTATCCTGAGGACTTCATATGATGCCCAGTCAGGATAACTGAACCACTTCCCGCCCGTAATTCTGCATACAGCGGTAGGGAAGTGGTTAAACAAGAGGCTCTTGACAGATTTCTAGCAGACAAATGCTTTCCAAAATTGTCCACTGCTGATCTTCAGTAACTGAATGCTTCCATTACTATGGAAGAGCTTACTGCCATTGTCAAATACCTGCCTATGCATACAATTCCCGCCCTGACAGGCTCACCTATTCGTATTATAAAACTTATCTTCATGTAGTTACCTCTCACCTGCTTACGCTCTATAATTCCCTTCTTCAGGGAAAGGTCCCCCAATCTTCCTTTGTACATTCTTATATTACAGTTGTACCAAAACTGGGTAAGGACCCATCCATTCCTGATAATTACAGACCGATTGCACTTCTCAATTCGGACTACAAAATTTTTACAAAAAGCCTGGCAAACTGCCTATCCCAACTAGACATGCATGGGACACTACTAGACGTGCCATAGACCTAATTGATATGTTAAACAGGGTATGTCACCCAGCACTGAGTCTGGATGCTCAGAAAGCATTTGACTAGTTGAGCTGGCCTTATATGTTTGCAATCTTATCTAAATATGGTTTCCAGGGTCCTCTTATTTCTGCTCTTTGGGCCCTTTATGCCAATCCCTCATCCCAGGTTCAGTTTTCCTCCTTTCTCTTGCAGGCCTTCCAGCCATGTCCAATGGCACCAGGCAGGGTTGCCCACCTTTGCCTTTACTTTTTATGTTATGCCTAGAACCTCTGGCTGCTGCCATCAGTGCCCATCCTGACATTTGGGGGGATCCTATGAGACAGAGAGAGTACAAATTGTCTTTATTTGCAGAATTATTCATATCGCTTGTGTTCTCACTCCTTGAAATACTTAGGTGTGCAGATTACGACTACATACTCCTCTTTATACCAAGCTAACTATACTCCCCATTTTAGAGACATCAGTGACATGCTGAAGCGCAGGACTGCATATCCTATATCATGGTTAGGTAGGATAAATGTCTTTAAGATGTCAATTATGCCAAAACTTCTGTACCCTTTTTTCAACAATATATTTTTATTAGGTTTTGTATGACATACATAAACAAACGTAGATTATGGTAGGGTTGAAATTCTCAATTGAAACATTATACATTACCGGGGTGTCAATTATAACACATAATTAACAGCAGGTACAAAAAGGAATGGATAGCAATATCTGGTATACAGTTTCAATTATGGTTAGTGGAGGTATATCTATTCCAATCATTCCATGCCTGGTCAAATTTGGAAACAGTATTGGCTCTGATAGCTATTGATCTTTCATATGTGTAGTGAAGATTTAGTATGGCTATAAGTTCTGATATGTTGGGTGATAGGGATTTGCGCCACATTTTTGTGATTAGAGATTTAGCTGCTAGTAAAATTTGCAGAGTAATGTTACGATATTGGGTGGGAATTTTTTCAATGCCTAAGTTTAATAGTGCTAAAGCTGGGTTTGTTGGTGATTTTTGAGATTAACTGGAAGGTCTGGTTCCAGAAACTAGACAGGTTTTTACAGGTCCATAGAATGTGAAAGATAGTACCGGTTTGTTCACATCCTCTCCAGCATAGCGGAGAGTAGTTTGAGAAAAATGTAGCTAATCTAAGTGGGGTAAGGTACCACCTGGTCATGATTTTTGGGCCAGTTCCCAATGATTGACACAGTGTGTTATTGAGTATGAGTAGCGTAATGCTTTACTCCACTGATCCTCTGAGAAGGATGATTGTAGGTCTTCTTCCCATTTTTGCATTTGGGAGACTTGGCTAGCACATCTTTCTGTTGGAGGAGGGAGTAGAACAGTGAAATGCCCTTAGTCTATGGGGTAGGGTTATTGTAAAATTTCCAGGCTAGGGGATGTAGGTATATTGGTGGAATACTGGTGGTTTAGGTGTGGACTTTAGAAAGTGTGAAAGACGTAAAAACAAAAAGTAATCTGTGGGTGGGATATGGAACTCGGATACCAGCTCATCAAAGGATTTGGGGCTGTTGTTGTGGAGAATATCCTCCATCCAGATGACACCAGCATATTTCCAGGATTTCAGTTTTAGATGAGGGATAATAAGTTCTAAAGCTTCAAGTGGTGTTGATATACTGGTGTTGGGAATATGGTATACTGATCTTTGTGTCAAAGCTCTCCAGGCTTTCATGGATGCTTGGACCATGAGGGGAAGTGTTGAGGTATTTAGGGGGGACCAACCATCAGCTAAAAGGAGAGACTTAAAGTTTGTTGTTTTAGATAGGTATAGTTCCATATCTAGCCATAGGATGTCAGGGGGTGGGTGAAACCAATGTTTCATCTGTGTGAGTAGGGAGGAGTAGTAATAATCCCAAAGATCTCCAGCCTTTTTGAGTTTAAGGAGGTGGGTGGTGGAACATCGTGCTTTTTTGTTTTGCCATATACATTTTTTGAGCAGGGTATTAAGGGATCTGATGTATCCTTTGTTAATAGCTATAGGGAGGGTCCTGAACAAATATAATATTTGGGGTAGCACCATCATCTTGAAGGTGGATAGTCTGCCCATCCATGATAATTCACATTTGGAGTATTGGTTAAGATCTTGGGTTAGTTTTCTGATGAGAGGGTTATAGTTTGCGGAAATAGAGGGTGTTAGGTGGATACCTAAATAGGGAATACTCTCATCTTCCCATTTATATGGCAGACTTGTGGTAAGGTGATTCCTAATGGGTTTGCGGATCCCTAGGTCCAATATCAGGGACTTAGAGTAATTCACTTTGTAGTATGATATGGCACTAAATGAAGTGAGCACTTGGTGGGCTTGTGGTAAAGATGTTTTAGGCTGTGTGAGGAGCAGGATTACATCTTCTGCAAAGAGATTGACAACATGGGATTTGCTATGGAAATTAAAGTCAGTCATAAGGGAATTTGTTCTTATAGTTTCAGCAAGAGGTTCAATCATAAGATTGAATATAAATGGGGACAGGGGGCATCCTACCTAGTACTATTAGTAATGGGGAAGGGTTTGGAGATAAGGCTGGAGGAGTATACCTTTGCAGATGGGGTGGAGTATAGAGCCTGTATAGCTGAAAAAATATGCCCTGAAAACCCAAATTTGTGCAGTACTTTTTTCATATATACCCAATGGACACGGTCAAACGCCTTCTCTGCATCTATAGATAGAAGGAGAGAAGGCATTCCACTAGACTCTGCATGGTTGATGAGATTTAATATACGTCTGGTTGCATCAGATGCTGTCTACCTTTGGTGAATCCCGTTTGGTCAGGATTAATCAATGTAGGGAGAACATTGAAGAGGCGTCTGGCTAAAATTTTTGCTTAAACCTTTACGTCTGTATTTAGTAAAGATATAGGCCTAAAGTTGGCAGGGGTAACAGGATCCTTGCCAGGTTTAGGTAAGGTGAAAATATTGGCTGACAACATCTCCACTGTGAAAGTTGCTTTACATGCTGCTTCTGAGTAAAGCTTGGTAATATATGGGACTAAGATTTGGGTAAAACACTGGTAATATTCGTTTGTGAGACCGTCTGGTTCTGGGGATTTGCCAGAGGGTAGGGATTTAACTAGTTTATTCTTTGCTACTCTGGTCTTTTTCTCCACCCATATAAATCTGTGTAACACTGTTTGAAGGTTGTTAAGGTATGATTTAGGGATTGGCAGTGTGCGGAAGAGATATAGCAGCTGTGGGAGAGTGAACATTTTAAATGCTGCCAGACAGCCAGCCCAGGAGAATTCAAACTTGATGAGGTGTGTTAAGGATTGAGTGAATTTTTGTTTAAATGGGAGAAAGTTTTCCCGAAATATGTTTCCTAGATGTTTTGTGAGAATTATGCCTAGGTATTTGATGCCCCATTCTTCCCATTGAAATGGGAGCGCCGTGGAAAGGAGGTTGCATGTGGTGCCTTCTAAGCCTAGATCTAGGATGTATGATTTTTTAGGGTTGGCTTTATAATATGAAGTTGCTCCAAACTTTTGGAGGAGAGAATATATCTCCGGTAAAGACTGATGCGGATGATGTCATCCGCGAACAGACTTATCCTATGATTGTAGTCGCCTATTTGAATGCCTGATATTGTTTGCAATTGTCTGATGGCTTCTGCTAATGGCTCTATTGTCATCTTAAAAATTAAGTTGCTGATTATAACGCCATGATAGCTGAAAGTATGGTAGATTGGAAGCCAAACTTGATCAAAACTGCTTTCATAAAGCCCCAGTGCACTCTGTCGAACACCTTCTCTGCGTCCAAAGATAGGAGCAGAGAAGGCTTTCCATCTGCGCGGGCAGAGTGTATAATGTTTAGCATCCTTCTTGTGGCATCTGGGGATTGCTGCCCTTGGACAAATCCCGTTTGGTCTGGGTTTATTAGCTGGGGGAGGAATTTGGAGATTCTATTAGCTACAATTTTAGCATATATCTTCACATCTACATTGATCAAAGATATGGATCTAAAGTTTTGGGGGGAGTCAGGATTTTTACCAGGTTTGGG
The DNA here is from genome assembly GCA_018402905.1 of Glandirana rugosa. Taxonomy (NCBI): domain Eukaryota; kingdom Metazoa; phylum Chordata; class Amphibia; order Anura; family Ranidae; genus Glandirana; species Glandirana rugosa. The sequence goes on along the minus strand of BLSH010192101.1, from coordinate 84,854 downwards.
TAGTGCAACAATAACAGCAGATAGCATCTCCGGTGGAAATGCAGAGGAGGAGGCAAAGTCATTGAACAGCTCACACATCAGCAGGGTCAGTATCGATCTAAATGGTTTGTAGTACTCCCCTGGTAGACCATCTGGCCCTGGGGATTTACCTGATGGGAGAGATTTAATTATGTTGGCAATTTCTATCTCAGAGAATGGTACATTGAGTTCCTCTAGTTGGTCGACCCCTAGTTTAGGGAGGCGAATCTCTGATAGAAAGTTTTGAATGATTTCTGGGGTTGGCTGTGGTGTGTGGACATCATTTTTGAGATTGTAGAGCGACTCATAATATGTACTAAATGCATTTGCCATTTCTTGGGGGTTTAGCAGCTTTTCCTTTGTAACTGGGTGATATATGTGTGGGATTTTTGCTTTTATTCTTTGGAGGCAAATTCGCTGGGCCATGGCTCTGCCAGTCTTGTTAGAGGTGGCATAAAGAGTCAATCTAAGCTTACAGTGAGCCCTTTCATATGCGTCTAAGAGGAGGGCCCTCAGTTCTTGTCTTAGTGCTAGTATTTTAATTTTGAGGTTGTGTGTGGGATTTGTTTTGTTTTGTGCTTCTGTGTTTGCTATTTCCTGTGTGAGTTCATCCAGACATTGCGTGCTCCTTTTTTTCTCTATAGAATTTAGATAGATTAATATTCCTCTAATAAAGGCCTTATGTGCCATCCATATAGTAGAGGTGTGGGGGACTGATCCTAGATTGTCCCTGAAGAAGTTCGACAGGTGGTTTTTGATGCGGTCCACGCTCTCCAAATTCTGGTTTTCTGGGTTGTTCCATTGATTTCAATGGTGATGCTCACTGGGGAGTGGTCCGACCAAGTGATTGTATCTATCACGGAGTTTTGGATCTCTTGCCAGGTCCATTTATTGATGAGGAAAAGGTCTATACGTGAATATGAATTGTGTGGGGGAGAGAAGAACGTGTTGTCCTTTTCTGTCGTATGATGACATCTCCAGACATTGTGTAGCTCGTAAGATTGCAGGAAACCCAGCATGGGGGATGTGTTTCTAGGCGATGGATTGGAGTTATCTAAATTTTGGTCCGGGGCTATATTAAAATCACCGCACATGATCAGTGCTCCTTTATGTTTGTTGACTTTTTCATTAGTTTGTTTAGGAATCTCAGTTGGTGTAAGCTTGGGATGTAGATACAGTACATACCAAGGTAACTGTTGATCCCTTGATTATGCAAATTAATATCAAGTATCTCCAGTTTGGGTCTAGAATACATTCGAGTAGAGAGAAGTCTGTAGACTTGTTTATCGCTATTAGGGCTCCTCCTTTCTTTTTCTCCGAGTTGGAAGCAAAGAATATCTGTGGGAAGTCTCTGTGGTGGCATCTAGGAGTCGCTGATTTGAGGAAATGTGTTTCCTGGGCGCAGATTATATCTGCGTGAGAACGTTGTGCCAGCTGCCATAGGGATGTTCTCTTTGCTGGGTGGTTAAGCCCTTTTGTGTTGAGTGAGACTATTTTAAGTGACATGTCTAGTGTGTTTCAAAGTTTTGCCATTAGTACTCACTGTTCGGGAGTAATTAGGGGTTCTCTTTATTCGTCCAAGGTTGCTTGGTTGTTGACGGTGGTCTCTGGTCTCTGAGTTTTCGGCATATTTTCTTTGATGTGGTTTCGTGTTCACATGCAGGGGGAGGAAAATAAAGGTGTCAGTAACAAAAAACATAAACAGAAACATATATAACTGAGGCGCATGGTGCGGTCAGGTCTTCGGTGGCCGTGCAAAACTTCTTGAGGGGTAACAGTTCACGAATAGTTAGGGCGCTGTCCTATGGAAGTGCTGGAGGAGATATTAAAAATGTTGGGGCACTGTTTCAGTTTAGAGTTCAATGCTTTCTGTAGTAAGATCCTGTGGTCGGTTTAGACCAGGGTGGTGGGAGTTTGTCCGGTGTAGTATGGAATCTGGATGGAGTGCTCTGATCGGGTAGTATGCCCCATTCTTTTAGAAGGTGCGATTCCCTGTTCTAGGGAAGATATGTCTTATGTTTTACTCTCATGCTCAATGCTCAGCTTGGTGGGGTGTCTCCATTTGTAGGGTATACTATTGTTGTGGAGTGATTTTATCACCGTGTTTAGTTGTCTGCGGAGGTCAAGGGTAAATTTAGATAAGTCTGTGTACAGTTGGATGTTCGAGTATGGGTCTGGGAGTTTTCCCAATTATCTGTCTTTCTTCAGTATAAGATCTTTAGAGGAATAAAAGTGTACCCGCATGAGGACATCTCTGGGTATGTTTTCTGGCAGGAAGGTGGGTTTTGGTAGCCTATGTATGCAATCAATTTTGAGATCTAGTGGGATTAGCTTAGGTGCAATTTGGTGGAACATCTCCATGGCAAATATTTTGGGCAGGGATATTTTCGGGGACCCCCCTTAACTTAATATTGTTTCTTCTCAAGCGGTCCTCGAGGTCAGCAATTTTTGCGTGCATCCACTGCCTTTCTTCCACTTTCTCCTCATGTGCATCGATAATGTCATTCACTGTAGTAGTCATGTCTGAAATTACATGTTCAACCTGGTTTACTCTGTCTCCTAGTGCACCAAGTTCTTGGGAAATTTGTGAGTCATGTTATGAAAGTCGGTGTGCCGAAAACCGTTAAGGAAGATGAGAATGTCTTTAATTTGTATGTCTAGCACTGGCTGGTTGGTTGTGGGGTAGTCAGCTATAGATGATTGAAGCTCCGTTTGGTCTATTATAGGGAGCATGTCTAGACTTACCCCCGGTTCAAGCGCTGTGACATCCAGTCTCATCCTGGCCTTAACTGGGCTTGAGCAGGGAGGGCTTTGAGCTGGGGATGCGTGTCTGGGAGAAGAGTTCTCATTTCCCTCGTCGGCATCCGGGAGGTCTGAGTAATGGTTCCTGCTGGCGGGAAGGGCCGTCCGGCCGGCGCCATCTTGGCCTCCTCCGCTCTCTGACCAGTGGAAGTAGGCTGTAAGCTTTTTCGGCCGGCATTAACCTTGCCTCTTCCTGGACATGGCTGCGGGTGAGCCGTCGGATTCCCGGGGCTTTCTGGTGTCCCTTGTGCTGCCATACGGTGCCTTCGTGGCTCTCTGTCACTGCTTATCTCCCCTTCGGCTCCGGAGCTCTCTCAGTGAGCGTCTATCCGCTGCGTGCTAGCCATGCCCCCAGAGGGTAAGAATTTGATTGATGTGGCTACTTCGTGGTCTGTAAAAGGAGAGTTCAGGAGATTTAGTTGTTCAGGGGAAAGTGTTGGGAGATTGATTTGTTTTAAGAAATTGTCAATATCGTCAGCACTGGGCTGGGGAGTTGTAGGGTCATCTTTTAAATTGTAAAGTGCCGTATAGTAATCAGCAAAAGCATCTGCTATATGTTGGGGATTGCTAAGTTTCTGCTTTGTGAATGGGTGGTAAATGAATGGTAGTCAGGATTTGGCGTTGCGTGATTTAAGTCTATTTGCTAACAGTTTACCAGCCTTGTTATTATTAGCATAGTAATGCAATTTAAGGCGTCATAAGTATTGATTGTGTTGTGCACCCAAGAGGGTCCTCAACTCATAGCGTAAGGAGATCAGAGTGGCAGAGTGGGAGTCAGAAGGGGATTGTTTGTTTTCAACTTCCAAATCATGTATACATTTCAGAAGAGCTGTTAATTTGTTGTTGTACTGCTTTTTTGCTCTAGAGCTCATCTGTAGGATAATCCCACGCATGTAAGCCTTGTGGGCATTCCATAAGGAGAAAATGTTTGTGTCAGGGATGTCATTAATACTAAAGTAGTCGCTGAGATGTTGTGTTAGCCTAAACTTATTGTCAGGATTTTGGATAATTGAATTATTGCAACGCCATACAAACCTTTGTGGACAGGCATCCCTTTCTTCCACAGTAAGTGATATTGCAGCGTGGTCCGACCACTTAATATCTGAAATGGAAGAAGAAGAGGCCTGTTGTAGCAACCATCTTTCTACAAGAAAATGGTTAATTCTAGAATAAGAACAGAATCTAGGGGAGAAAAAGGTATAGTCTCTTTCTTCTCCATGGAGACATCTCCAGACATCGTAAAGTCCTTCAGTGTGGATGAAAGTTCCCAGAGCTGACAACTGTTGGAAGAGGAGGTAGTGTCCAATTTGGGGTTGGGAATCATGTTGAAATCTCTGCAAAGGAGTAAGTGTCCAGATTGTACAGCCTTGACCTTCTTGTATACTTGTTTGAAAAGTTTGAGTTGTCCTGAATTTGGTGCATAAACGTTTACCAGGGTATAAGGTAAAGAGTTTAGGGAGCATACTAAGATAAGAAATCTGCCCTCAGGGTCAGAGATACACTTCTCCAGGACAAAGGAAACGGTATTTCTGATGGCTACAAGGACTCCTTTCTTCTTTTTGGGTGTGCTGGCCATAAAGATGTAAGGGTAGAATGGATGAGTGCATTTTGGGCATGCATTTATATGAAAGTGAGTTTCCTGGATATTTAGAACATCGGCTGATTGTGTTCGGGCTTCATTCCATATAGAGCGGTGTTTGGTCGGATGATTCAGGCCTTTTATGTTGAGTGACAGAAATTTAAGTCACATTTCTTAGGGTTGTGAGCAAGATGGGTGTGGAGCCAGCTTGACGGTGGGGTAGAGATGAATCAGGCATGGAAGGTGGTGCAGAGGGTAGATGACAGTTAGAAAGGTTCAGTTTCGGTGGGTATAGGTTTTGTTGTTGCCAAGGGGTGAAGTTTTTCTTTCCCTTTTTACTTAGAGGGCCTAGATTGATACATAGAGTTTCAACATAATTGTTTGTCCAAAGAGGGAACAGTCCCAGTTGGTAAACATGAACAGTAACAAAAAGAAGATAACTGTATTAAAAAGATGGGGCCCCTAGTTGCCACCGAGGGTCTCGGGCAAGAAGTATTGCCAAAAATGTAGGGGTTACAAGGATTACCAACCTGGAAATCCCCACTCCACGGGGGTTGTAGTGCTTCAGTTGGTTGTAGTTGTTAGAGGCCGGACATCTTTAGGTTGGGCAAGAGTGCTGCTTCACTGGTACATTTTTCCAGTCAGGATTTGTTTTGGATGGTTGATGTGGTCTGTGGTTTGTTGGTGGGGGCTTTGGGATGGTGTCCCATTGTCGCATTAAATGGAGGCCTTCTTCCAGGGAGGTGATGTAGGAAGTGGAACCATGGTGTGCAATCTCCAGTTTAGCTGGGTATTTCCACTTATACAATATGTTGTGGTTCCTTAATGCCTTGGTAATCATTATGAGGTTTTTGCGCCTTTGCAGAGTAAATTGAGATAGGTCAGGTAGTAGCTGGATATTTTTAGCTTGTGTGGGTAGGGTGTCAGGTTTTCTGAAGGCTGTTAGGAGTTGTTCTTTCACTTGAGAGAAATGTACCCTTAAAATTACATCCTTAGGGACTTCTTTTGGCAGGAAAGAGGGTTTTGTTACGTGGTGGATCCAGTCGATTGTCAGGTCTGCAGATGTGAGAGAGGGAATCACTGCTGAAAAGAGTTCTCGTGCATAGTGAGGGAGTTGTGAGGTTTGTACTGATTTGGGTACACCTCTTATCTTTAAATTGTTTCTTCTGGACCTGTCTTCTAGGTCTGATAATTTTGCTTTAATCCAGGAGATATTGTCAGCCTGAGCAGAATGTGCGTCGATTAATGTATTGTAGCTGTCTGTGAAATCACACATGGAGCGCTCAACATGGTCAACCCATTCACCCAATTCTTGTATTTCAAAATTTGTTTGCTGAATACAGGTCATCATGTCCCATTGTAGGGATGCTCTGAGGGACAGGAGCATGTCTTTCAACATGGTGTCTGAAAGAGGCTGCCCACTCGTGGGGAAAGTGGTGATCGGATCTGGTGTGGGGCAATTGAGAGGATTCTCCTTGTCCGTGCCTGCTTCAGTGAGCATATCATCGGATGCGCCCCCTTCCATCTCTCTGTGAGGCTTTGATTTTACAGGGCTGCGGAAGGTAGGAGAGCTGGTGCCTTTATCGGGGTATGCACTCACCGTATCTGCGGGGCTGTGTCTCTGTGAAGCCATCGCTGGAGATCCCGCTGTAGGCCGGAAACAATGAGGGCCACGGCCAGCATTTTGTTGAGGCCGCTGGGCTGTCTGTGGGAAGTAACCCATCCGTTTTTGAGGCTGCGGGTGGTCTCTCTTACAGCGCTGCATGCCTGGGTCTGTCAGGGTGACACAGGGAATTGGTGCAGCGGTTGTGGAGCTGTGGATGTTCGGCTTCTGTTGATGTATCCCAGGGGGTGTGAAGAGCTATCAGCTCAAGCGTCCATCTTGCTAGATGGTGGCCATGACTCCCCTACTACTGTACCCTTTTGAAACACTCCCAATGTCAGTGCCTATGTCCCAACTTAAAGCTGCTTAAATGTTGGTTTCTTAATTTTATTTGGAATGGGAAGGCAGACCGGATAGCCAGCTCGGTGGCCTTCTCTCCCAGGAAGCAAGGAGGTTTAGGAGCTCCAGATGTTCTTAGGTATTACTATGCCTCCCACCACTGAGTGGTCATCTCCTGGCTCCAAATAAATTGTTGGAATTTGAGATGGGATCCCTATGCCCTGTTCATCCATGTTCTCTACTATGGACCTCCTCTCCCCACCAAGATCCCAGACAACTTGACCTTTGTCTAGCTCTTATGCTGTTCACCTTGAAGATATGGCGTACATGCTTCACTAAGTTCTCTCTCTCTTCACCATGTCCCCCTCTGTCTGATGTGCTTTTTAATCCCCTTATCCCAGATAACATGTCTACTGCCCAAATGGAACCCTGGGCCCTTGCTACACTGTTCCAGCTTTGTCACTTTGTACACCCAGTCACCTTCAAGGACCTTCAGGCAAAATACCATATTCCTAAACATATGTTCTTCTCCTATCTCCAAATTAAATATTACTTTTCTGTATTCTACCCATCCCTGACACTGCCTAAACCCACTACTATTTAATATATATGTGCTCAGGGCCCACACCAATTACACTTAATATCTTCCATATATAAAACCCTCCATGAAGTTCCCTCTCTCACCGAAGATTCACTCACCTAGGTAAATGCATAAATGGTCATCCATTCCTCAGCGCCCTTTCCTGTTGGGGTAAGATTTGCTTAAGAACTTCTAAAGTTTCTAGGTGCGAGATAGACAGCTTTCAAAATTCTGATGTTTTGGTATAGAACGCTTGACGTGTTACACCAATAAACTAAAATAATTCATTCAGGGGGCGTGGCTGGCCGCGAGCAGAGCTGGACGTGTTTCTGAGCAGCTCCTCAAGCCTACATACCATCCGAAGGAATCCTTGCTTCTAAGGCACGGGTGAGCACTTACCACACAGCGGTCTATCTCCCCGTTCATCAGGCTACACTTCACACAGATTTTGGGGCGGATCGGAAATGGTTGTCCACGACACCCAAAAATTTAGGCCGCAGCTTTGTGTGGCCTAAGGGCCCGGACCTGACAGAAGCTGAAGCGGAGCTGCCGCTCCCCATCTAGCTATCCCCTGCTACACTACTGACCCCTGGAAGACCCCTCAACACTGCGGGCTCGCTATCTGGGCTGGTTTGGAGGCATCTAAAACAGAGGTCCGGGTTGCGGACTTTCAGAGTTTATAATGGCCGCCATGTTGGATATACAGAACCTCTTCCATGGAGCTCCTGGGGCCTAAAATAACAATTATAATCACTGGCACTGCTCTCCAGTTTCCCTTTTGGGGGCAACCCATCTCTTTAGGAGCTTGGCCACTCGGAGCACCCCCCCAGGAGGTCCATACTGCTAGACGACCCTCCCCGGCCCTGGTTTCAGCCTACTGAGGCCTATCGCAGGCTGCCTTATTCCTTGGATTCAGCATTAAACCCTGGCCTTGTACATTCCCCCTTTCAAAGTGAGTCCCAAACAACTTACGTTTCTGGACTTTACTGACCTTACCTCAATAGCACTTAAAAGAATTTAAATATATCACAGCCCTCAGATTACAGACTCTTGTGTTTACTTTGCCAAGGATACTCTGAGATTTTGCCTATATGTCAATCTCATCAATCCAACAGAAGAGAGACATGAGTTGGGTCTCTGAATAGGATAGTCATGTGACTTTACCACCCTTGTCCCTGCCGCCTCCTTAAGGCTCACGCATAGCAAGCTATAGCTCCTTCAACTATGGGAGCCCCATTCTCCTTTTGCAGACACGCCTGGACAGCCCATGGTGAAGATAGGGCCTAGGAAGGCAACCCTCACATCTGCTACGGAACAAAGGTCCTCCCAGACTCTAGACAGGTTTCTAGACTGTCTATCAGACCCTCCAGTCCCGCTGGAGGCCGGCGGGGGGATCTCCCAACAGCTCCCCCCCTTCCCAAATTCTGCTCTCTCATCTCCTATCACTGTCCTGGACCTCAAGCTGCAGTCTCTACTACAGAACCTTACACGAAATATCACACAAGAAGTTGGAAAACTCGCCCAGGAATTAATCGGTGAAATAACACACTTAGGGGAATGTACAGACACCCTTGAATCTAAATTTGATGACCTTCTACAATATGTGCATGCGCTGGAGGAAGATAATGCCTCTCTTAAACATTCAGTCTCCATGCTACAGTCCCAACAGGAAGACTTGGAGAATAGGGAACGACGCCAGAATTTGCGGATCAGGGGAGTCCCTGAAACCATTGGAGAACGAGACATATGTCCTTGTTTGCTAAGTCTTTTTAACACCCTTGCTCCTGACATTCCAGATATAGACTGGCGCCTGGATCGGGCCCATAGATCTCTGGCCCCGAAACCTCCTGTGGGAGCCAATCCCAGGGACATTATTGTACGCTTTCATTACTATGACAGCAAAGAAACCCTTGTTCTGGCTACCCGCAACAAGTCCAGGTTGGAGTTCAAAGGGGCAAAGATTCAGATTTTCAGTGATCTCTCACCGATTACCCTTGCTAAACGACAAAACTTTCGCCCAGCCACCATGCATCTTCAAAACCATCAAGTTCCTTACCGATGGGGCTTCCCTTTCCGGCTTTCTGCATCCCGAGACGGTACTCAATTCTCCATGTGTGATCTGCAGGAGAGTGAAACTTTCATAAAAAACCTGGGCCTTCCACCTCTCCCAGAGGCTGACATGGGTCCTATTCCTGCCACCCCAAGACCCCCTTCTACTCCTGGGAGGATCTGGACCCCAACATGACAAAAATCTCAAAAAGCTTTTTCCACACCTCAACAAGCTTCATCATCTAGATGCCTGACCTGAGGGCTGTCAGATCTCTATGTGGTTTGATTTTCTCTCTCTTATGTCTCCTACGCATTATTTGAACCATGACATCAGAGACCTTTTCCTTTTTAAAGGGATTGTGCCCCCCATTTTGTGTTTCTTTTGCCCCTATGGGCTGTCCAAGAGGCTGTACTCCTAATTGCTTAGCCCTTAAAATAATTGATGTACATTTAATTATGCGCAGGGCCACACCCTGCTGATTGTGGAGCCCACCATGCTCCCCCGTTGGTTCCATGGCTGCGGCCATGGATTCCTGAGTGGTGGTAACCCCTCAGGCACTGATGTTTGTTTTTTCTTGTTGTTTTTTTAGGTCCTTTTTTGACCTGCTGTTTTTTTTCTTTTCTATGTCTTCCAAATGTTATACAGACCCTCATGGTCCATTACCATCCGGTTCTGTAACTCCATCTACCTACTCCCCACCCTGTAAGATACACCATGGATCCTTTTTTACTGAATGTTTGTTTGGGTTTTGTATTAGATGTGCCATGACCCTATCATATCACTATGGCTTTACGGGTCCTTACCTATAATGTAAAGGGCCTGAATTCCATTCGGAAATGGTGGTTAGGTTTGAAGGAATTCAGGTCCTCTGCGGCGGACATAGTCATGGTCCAGGAAACTCACTTTAGATCAGGGGATTCCTTTAAATTTGCTGCTAAACACTTCCCGACCTCTTTTATAGCGTCTGACCCCACTGGGAAAGCTGGTGTTGCAATACTAATCAGACGTTCTTGCCCTCTACGTATCAAATCATTCCATATGGATCCCCTGGGTAGGTTTATTTTTCTGGACTGTGACTATCTCTCCCGCTCCCTTACACTTATTAATATCTACACCCCTAATACGGGCCAGATCCAATTTCTAGATGATGTGTTTGGTAAACTGGGAAAATATGCTCAACCCTTTATGATTATTGGTGGAGGTTTTAATATGACTATGTCCCCCAAAAGAGACAGACGCACACTGTTCCCATCCACTCCCTCTGCCAAAGTGGATAGACAGTCTAAAGCATTTCGCAAAATGATGCGCTCCCACAACCTGCTGGATATTTGGAGAATAAAACACCCCGCACATAAACAATATACCTTCTACTTTGCCCCCATAAGATGTATTCTAGATTAGACCACATCTTTGTAACGACCCCTCTATTAACATCCACAGTCTCAGCGGAAATAAACGCTATTACTTGGTCAGACCATTCTTCCGTTCAACTAGATTTCACTCTACTTTCCTCTTCAACCAAGACATGTCACTGGCGCCTCAATAATAGGTTACTTCAAAACACTATTATTAGAGAACAATTGACCGGAGATTTAGCGGAGTTTTTCCAACTAAATGAACACTCTGTGACAGAGGCCTCCACGCTTTGGGAAATGCATAAGGCCTACTTTAGAGGCCTATGTATTTCTGCGGGTTCCCGTCTAAAAAAGGAAGCAAATTTACAAAGATTCTCTCTCATCTCTCAATTACGCACTGCGGAGGCTCGGTTACTTGGCTCTCCCACGGTGTCGAGGCTTCGCACGGTCACATCCCTACGAAACCGCTTAAAATCCCTTGATATGAATAGATGCTCCAAAGTTTTATTATGGAATAAACAGAAATTTTATGAATTATCAAATAAACCCCACAGAATGCTGGTCAATAAACTTAGACCTCGCCCGTTTAATTCCTTCCCTGACCTTCTCATGCAGTCCAATGGTACCCCCACACATTGCCCGCAAACGATGTCCAAAGTTTTTGGAGAATTTTATCAGAAACTTTATAACTGTCTACAAAGGGATCCTAAATATCTCTTCTCCCAAGACAAATTTGATGCTTTCTTCTCATCCTTAAATCTACCTAAACTGTCTCCAACCCAGGTTTCTCAGATCAACGCTCATAACTCTCCTGAAGAGTTAGCTGAAGTGGTAAAGGCCCTTCCCTCACAGAAATCGCCTGGACCAGATGGTCTATCATATTCCTATTACAAAACCTTCCTTCCCGTTCTAAGCCCCCACTTGTTAAACCTGTATGAATCTTTATTGAAGGGCACCATCCCTCACCCCCAGTTCCTTCACGCTCACATCACCGTTCTCCCGAAACCAGGTAAAATCCCGACCATCCCTGACAACTACAGGCCCATTGCCTTACTCAATGCAGATTACAAAATATTTACAAAAATCTTAGCGAATAGACTCGCACAGATCCTTCCAACGCTTATACATAGAGACCAGGTAGGGTTTGTACCCTTTAGACACGCAGGGGACAATACTAGGCGCACTATAGATCTCATTGACTTACTAGATAAAGCATCCCGCCCTTCTCTTATCCTAAGTCTAGACGTTCAAAAAGCCTTTGATAGACTCAGCTGGCCCTACATGTTTGCTACCCTCACCCGATATGGATTCAATGGCTCATTTCTTGCAGCTCTTAGAGCATTATACTCCTGCCCCACCTCTCAAGTGCAATTGTCCTCATTCTTATCTCCATCCTTTTCACTCAGTAATGGCACTAGGCAGGGTTGCCCGCTCTCTCCAATACTTTTTATCCTCTGCCTGGAGCCCTTGGCTGAGACTATAAGGACGCACCCTGACATTTGCGGAGTCTCCCTCAGACAAAGGGAGTATAAGCTGTCGCTCTATGCAGATGACATACTTCTAACCCTGACAAAACCCCACACATCCCTCCCAAATCTCCACTCTGTACTAGATAAATTTGGATTTCTTTCTGGCTATAAGGTGAACACAGACAAAACCGAGGCTCTTCCATTCCATATCCCTACCCCCCTTTTAACCACACTACAATCCAGTTTTCCATACCATTGGCGCTCTTCGTCTCTTAAATACCTTGGTATTCATTTAACCACAACATATCATACCCTTTACCAAGCAAATTTCCCCCCACTCATTTTGGAAATTAACTGACTTTTACGTCAATGGGAGGATTACCCTCTGTCTCTTTTGGGGAGGATAAATGTTCTTAAAATGTCAATACTGCCAAAGTTGCAATACTTATTTGAAACCCTGCCTGTAAATGTTTCAATGTCTCAACTTAAACACATTCAACTGGCTTTTCTATGGTTTCTTTGGCGTGGTAGAGCCCACAGGATAGCGAGTTCAGTGGTTTTTGCCCCCCGTTCCCGTGGAGGACTAGGGGCTCCAGATATCGTTAATTTTCTATCTACTCATTTGAAGACGACCATCTCCTGGACAGCGAGATATGCGTCCAGCAGATGGTCGGAAATTGAACTCAGTGTCACGCAGCCTGTACACTTATGTTCTCTAATATGGTCAGACCTTCACTCATCAATCTCTGAACTGAAGAATTTATGTCTAGGTCCAATGTTATTTACTTTGGCTATTTGGAGGAAATGTCTAAGACAGTTTCTCCTCTCTTCCCCCTGCCCCCCTCTTCTCAATGTATTATTCAACCCAGATATACCTGATAGTTTATCTTATGAACGGGTGCACTTATGGTCGCGGACTGGCATTTTTCAGCTCCGCGATCTGGTGCACTCGGTGACGAGAAAGCTCATCACATTTGGGGAACTACATGACAAGCATGAGCTCCCGCATAATCTCTTCTACTTTTATTTACAATTTAAACATTTCTTTGGTTTTAAATACCCAACCTTATCTTTAGAGATACCTACGGCGTTTGAGTTGTTGAGTGCCCAAGGCCCTCATCAATCAAAGCTTATCTCATCGATATACAAAATCTTACATGATACCCCTCTACTGACAGTAACTTCCCATAGTTATATGCAAAAATGGGCCTCTGTCACTCAGACGCCTATATCTCTCCCACAGTGGAGAATCATATGGGATTCAATCTCTAAGTCATCCAGATGTGTAGAACAGAAGGAGACAGCCTACAAAATCCTCTTATTCTGGTATAGGACTCCGGAAATTCTCCACAAATTTGACCCTTCTTCCTGCCGGATATGCTGGAGATGTCACAAATCTATAGGTACTCACTACCATATTTTCTGGGAATGTTCAGGGATACGTCCTTTCTGGACCTCGGTTCAGTCCCTCCTATAGGATATACTCAATGTAGATATCCCTCTAGAACCGGTGACCTACTTACTAGGTCTTCCAAAACAAGGGATCTCTAAACATTCAAAAAATCTGATGACATATATTTTATTAGCAGCCAAAAGAACGATCCCCAACTGTTGGTTATCTTCTACCCCCCCTTCACAACTTCAACTTAGACAAAATATTGCCCATATCCGCAGAATGGAACACTTGACAGCTATGATACATGACACCTTGCCAAATTTAACAAAGATCTGGGATTTATGGGATAACTCTTGTTATAACCCCGAAGCCATGGCATGCACTTCTGATCAACCTCCCCAAAAGAAGTGGTAAATATAACGACTACTTGTTTCTCTTTTACCTATTTTCTATAGAAAATACGCAGGTTATTATCCATGGTGTGTGTCCCCCCACCCTCTTATCTCTTCCCTTTTGGTTTGATGCTTTCCTATATACTACACCTGATTTATTGAGGTCGCCAGGGATCACATAGTTCCCTCTCTCAGGTTAACGGGTTGAGCTACAATGGGACTTTGAGGAACTCCCTCCAATACGAGAGAAGCTCCCCGGATTGAAAGACTTGGGTGCCTGTTGTTGTCTCACATTCTTCTGTCTGCCCGTGATTACCTCAGATATACATTCATATGTTTATGCTTATTTTTATAGGTTTGCTGTTTACCTTTTCAAACATGTACTATAATCCTATGTTTGTGCATTTTTGTATAACCTTGAAAAATTTAATAAAAATACAATTATAAAAAAAAAAACTAAAATAATTCAGCGCTGATCCAAATCAATATTCTATTCAGAAAAGCTGCTCAACACTATTGGTAAACTTGCTAAACCCAGAATAAATATTTAAATAAATGAAATTGTAGAGCGCTAAAATAAAAGCATACAAAATATCAAGTCCTTAAAATAAAGCTCTCTGTTTTCAGACTTCTCTTGTTATCCAATTATACATAGAACAGCCCATTCTGAATTATTTCCAGGTGTAGGGAAAAAACGCACCGTGAAAGCATGGTGAAGCTAAAATCACTGCAACAGGTGAAAAAAGTGTGGCCCTCCACCAGTCACTGCAGGCTCTCACCTTACAGATTCGACCTCCCAGAGGTCACATCACTCAAAAACAAGCCTCCAATCTTCCAGCTTCCACCATGGTCATTTTCATGAAAACCTCCTCAGATCCCTCAGATCGCATCAGATCCATATAAAAATAAACACCAGATTTAATGCTCTCTGTCACAATTTTTTATTTTAATAATAAGACAAGATACAAAGCACTCACATGTAAAAGCACCTATCTCCAGGTGCAGGATTAAAAGCGTGGTTACAGTTAGTTGGACTGGCGTCTCAGTCACACAGGGTAGCCTTGAGATGATGTCACTGCCGGCTCTTCCCGTACATGTTGCGTTCCAGGAAGCGGAACTTCATCAGCGGGTATAGAGCCAGGCAGGACGTCGGATATTTATATTGCTATGGTGACCAAACCCCAAGTGAGAGAAAAAACTGATCACTCGGAATAAAAGACAACTTTATTTATTCAAAGTCTATTACCTTCCACCTTAGATAATGGTACTTACTACTAAAATACACTTTTTGCAAGCATACCAGAGCTAGTTGCGATGCGCCATCTAGTGGCCATAAAACATCACACAACCCTTCCTATTATTCCAATGCTTGCAAGGTGCAGAATTAAATTGTTTTTTAAAAAATATATATTTATATATTCAAAAGTCTTAAAAACATTCTAAGACATTTAATAACAAAAATTCATTCAATATGAATTCATCAAAAGTGATGTCATCTCTTGGCTATCCTTTCACATAAAATATAAAATATAAAATAATATTTATCCATCAGAAATAAAACAGTTAAGATCATTCCACATTCATACCTGCAGGGCTAAGAACTTGAGTTTCAAATATCCAGAAAGACTCTCTCTGGCTTATTTTCCTGATAAAATTACCTCCCCGCCAGTGTTTTGCGAACTTATCAACCCCCCAGAATTTTAGACCCCTAGGGTCTCTGTCATGATGTGTTCTAAAATGTTTTGACACACTATGCGTTTGTACTCCTCTCCTTATATTACTAATGTGCTCTCCAATTCTCCAATTCTCACATGGAGAGCTCTTGTGGCTCGACCTACATACTGGAGGCCACAATCGCACTCCAGCATGTAGACAATCCCCCTCTGTAGTGCAAGTAATAAGATGTTTAATGTTATACTTTCTCTGAGTAACATTAGCTATACATTCTTTTCTTTTCTTAAGGTTATGCTTTACGCTTTTACAAGCCGCACACCTCCCACACGCAAAAAATCCTGACAGAAATGAGAAAAGAGAAGGGAAGGATGCAGCTGGTGGGTTAATAGCACCTGGCGCTACACTGTCTCGAAGAGTAGGGGCTTTCTTGTATATGAACTGGGGATGCGTGGGTAAAACTGGTCCCAACACTCGATCAACCTTCAAAATGGCCCAATGCTTACAAATAGAGATGAGCGAGATGCTGGTTCGGCC
Organism: Glandirana rugosa; assembly: GCA_018402905.1. Classification (NCBI taxonomy): domain Eukaryota; kingdom Metazoa; phylum Chordata; class Amphibia; order Anura; family Ranidae; genus Glandirana; species Glandirana rugosa. The sequence continues at coordinate 69,063 of BLSH010192101.1, read as the reverse complement.
GAACTTCGGGACAAAGTCCGGGTTCGGGTCCGGACAGAACCCGAACTTTGTCCCGGACCCCGAACCCCATTGAAATCAATGGGGACACGGACTTTTAGGCACAAAAAAGGCTGTAAAATAGTCCTGGAAGGTCCTAGAGGTCTGCAAAAGGAAGAAAATGTGGGTAAGGGTGGGACAAGTGACCTACAAAGAAATGGGGACAGGGAAATAACTTTAAATATTTAAAAAAAAATAAAAACATAAAAAATGCAAAAATGGAGATCATCTTCAAAATGGGTCTGAAAAGTATTAATTAACGGTAGAGGCCATAGAACTGTTCTAAAATCATCTTCAAACTTCAAATCTTCAAAAAAGTATAAATAAGCCGGGAGTACCCATATCACTGTTCTGCAAAATGTGTGTGTCACTTTAAATGAAACCGGGAGGGAGGCGCATGCGCGGGCTCCGCCAAGATGGCCGCTTGGCACTGAAGCTCCGCTCCGCCGCCGAACACTTCGCCGCCTAGAGGCTGACCGGAGCCCTCCAGCGCGCCACAGACCGGCAAATCAACAACGGGAACATCAGTGCGACTGATTGATGTCCGCCGGGTCTGTGCGGAGAGACCTTTCCCGCTACCTTAGCGAGGCCGCGGCTCCGCCGGAGCAATCCAAGATGGCGGCCGCACCTACTTCACCATGCGGCGTGCGGGAAGAGGGGGGAGAGGAGATGGAGACCATTACGGCTGATCCCACCGCTGCTGAACACAAGTCAGCTAGCCACACCAGAAGCAATTCCCTGGAAGGTAGGAGACTACAAGCAGCACTAGGAGAGCTCTCTCCAGCCCCTTCAGAATCACTCCTTAAGAGCCCTATGGGACTGTACACGTTTTCACCCCAGAGTGATATTCTAGCCACTCCGATCATTCATCTAAATTCACAACACCCTGCTTCCCCACCAACTTCAGAGCTTTCTGCATTAATGTCTGCCTTCTCTGAGATGCTGGCAAAAGGCCTCGCTCAAAATGCTGCCCAAATTACAGCAGCCATACAGGCTGACTTGCAACTCATAGGCAGCAGAATTGAGATCATAGAAAAGAAAAATGATCAAGCTGTAGCCAGGATTAACCAAAATTCAGACAGGATTCAGGATCTCCAGGACCAGCTGGATACAGCCCTATCAAAGCTTGATGACCTGGAAAATCGCTCAAGACGATTAAATTTCCGCATCAGGGGCCTACCAGAGTCAATTAAGGATATCAGGCCGGCGGTTACCTCCCTAATAAAAGATCTGATTCCAGAGGTCCCAGCTCACCGTTTAGAGCTTGATAGAGCACACAGAGCCCTATAACCACCCAGGGCTGACGGTCTTCCGCGAGATGTGATAGTAAAACCCCACTATTACTCTGTAAAGGAAGAGGTAATGAAGATGGCTCGGAACAAGACGAATATACAGATACATCCCGAGACACACGAGATAGTTCGAGATTTGCCACTCGACCCTGGAGACCTTAGTCTAGAAAATAATCCCTCCATTGGCGGCCGGACTATAGGAATTAACTGAGACCATCCGGGGACTACGCCTTTAAATTAGCAGAACTCGCTAAAAGGTCCAGTAGTTCGAAACTATCCCGACATAGGTCGACCAGGACCTCTAGGACTTAGGACAGACTTAAAACCAATTAGGACCGATGTCGAACTAGTAAAAAGAAAAGATACTAGAGTTAAGACGACGGATACTCAACGTTCAGTCGGACATACCGACGACATTAAACCCGTCGTAAAACTCGCTCCGGAAAACGGTCGTAGAGTCTCTT
>BLSH010192101.1:30631-44914 GCA_018402905.1 Glandirana rugosa | reverse complement strand
CATGCCTTTCCTATTGTATAGTTTGAATGTAAACAAGTGTGTCATTGATTGGTAGTTTTGTATTGAGCTCATGTCATGTGACTGTGCCTTGGAGGCTGATTGGCTGATTGTGAAGCCATCAGTCCCTTTTGTTCTCTCTGTTTGACGAGTATAAATAAACACACCAGGCATGGAATGGGAGGACAATCCCTGCGAGCTGCCATGTGAACAAAGCAATATGTGTCTGTGTCTGCTTCAACACGTGTGCACTCAAATGCATTATGCAAAAGAGCTGAAAAGTGCGCTTATTAGCGCAGGCAAAATATAATGCATACAAGGTATTATAATTTCCCTTACAATATATATATATAAAGTATTCTTATATGCCCTAAATGTACTTTACATGGAGTATATGAGCACTTTTAATGTTATGTTACAAAAAATGTGTAATTTATTAATAGTTTAATGTCCATTTTACCTGTCGCTGTAGGCAGCTGCAGTAGCCGTTGCAGGCTGAGCATATCGATAGGCTGCATAACCACCCTGAAAAAGAAAATATGATGATATAGCAAATTTTTTGTTAAAAGTTTTACATACACAGAGCTTACTATAATTAGGGAAATATGTAATTATGGATATAATGTTATATACAATTTAAGAAAGTATAAAGCAGCTATTAAGTATGAATACGAAATAAGGCATATGTAAAATATATGGTTAATTATTGGACTATAAGGCCTGGTTCACACCTATGCGTTTTTTAGTGCATTTTATGTTTTGCAGAAATGTACTACAGTTTATTAAACATGGTTTCCTATGGGACACTTCACATCTATGCGTTTTTCAGCTGCTGTATTTTTGAAAAGGGCCAGGGACTTTTTAAAATGCAACACAGTGAGGTTGATTTTTTTTTTGATCAAAAAATCAAGTTTATTTGAATTAAACAATCAAATACAGTAGACTTTTGCAATCTTTACATCTGTACATTCAAAAATCTGATGTCAAATTTACAATAAAGCGAATTTTACCAAAGTCTAGAATATCGCGCCTGTCTTTATTTTTGTCATGATCGACAGCTTTCAATGTTACAATGGTATCACAGCTTCATGTTGATATGGTGTGAATAATGTGTTTTGTTCCTCCTAGCACGTGTTGACTTCAATGTATATTCTATGTTATCCATTTTAAACCTAGGTTCGCCTGTTGTATCATTGTGGATTGGTCTCACCTTGGGTCAGTGCGTTTCCATTTTAGGTCAAGTGGGACATGTGTCGGGTACAGTCAGCCATCTATCCCATATTTTCTCATATTTCTGAGGGCAACCTCTATGAGTATAGATCAATTTTTTATATGGTAGCACCGTATTAACCTCCCTTATCCAATCCTGTGGCGTTGGTGCGAGTGCTTGCATCCATTGTTTTGCAATTGTTTTCCTTGCCGTAAACAGTGTTTCCCTGAGAAAGGTTGCTGTGTACTTGTCAATGCACTCATCTGGCATCTGACCTAGTACACATATCTTCGGGTCTAGGGCCACTGGAGTGCCCATTTCGTCATGCAAGAACTTTACGACCTGGATCCAATAGGCTTGTATCTGGGGGCAAGACCAGATAAGATGGTAAAATACGCCCTGAGATGTCTGGCATAGTGGGCACAATGGGCTCCTTTGCGCCTGAAACTTGGCCAGTATCTTAGGTGTAATATAGGCCTTATACAGTATGTATAACTGGGTCAGGCGGTCAGGGGCTCTAGGGGATACCATTTTCACTCCCTCCAAGGCTCCATCCCATTCCTCGTCCGTCAGCTGCCCCATGTCTTCCTCCCATTTCGTTTTCATGGAGTTTGCTGTCTTCGCAACGCCCTGTGTCCGTATTGTTTGATATATTATAGACGTCAATTTTGAGGGTTCTGTTCCCAGTATTATTGGGATTAAGTCCAATTCCGCCAGTTCAGGGTACCCTGCCGCAAACTGCGCGGCTAGGGCATGTCTCAACTGGAGGAATCTGAAAAGCATGTGATTGGGTAGGCTAAATTCCTCTTTCAAACTTTGGAATGATTTTGGTCCCTGTGTGGTTAGGACTTGGGATAGATATAGAACCCCCCTGCCTATCCATATTTGTGGGTCTGGGATAGTAAGAAGTTCTGGCAGGTCGTTATTAAACCACAAGGGTGTGTGTCTGTGGTGTGCCATCGTGGTCAGTTTTCTCATGACTTGGCCCCATATGCATCTTTGATGTAGGGTCATGTCTTGGACTCGTTTAATAGGAGGGGGGTGGGCCACATTGCGCATGATGACTTGTAGAGGGGTGTGCGCCGGGGAGTCAGGCATCTGTCCGAGGAGGGCCTGGTGTCTGAGGAGGTCTGTCTTTTGGTAGTGATAGAAATGGGATGTCTGAGAAGCCAAATAGTAATCTCTGAAATCTGGGAGTCCCAGACCACCCATGTTAGTAGGGTTTTTCAGAACATGCCAAGGGAGTCTATGTCTGGTTGGTCCCCATACAAATGACCGTAAAATAGCATCTATTGTTTTGAAAACTTTCACGGGGACAGGCAGTGGGGCGTGCCACAGTACGTATAGCAGTTTCGGTAGTAATATCATCTTAATTAGATTGATTCGCCCGGTGACACCAAGGGGTAATTTTGCCCAGGATTGTGTTTTCAATTTGATCAATGAGTAAAGAGGTTCAATGTTGTTTAAATTGTATTCGCTCAGTTGTCTTGTTACCACTACTCCCAGATATTTTATTGCTGATACCCTGGCAAGTGGTATAGGGGGGTCAGTCCTGGGCATGGGAAATTGGTCAATAGGCAGTATTTGGGATTTGTCCCAATTTATTTTGAGGCCTGAGTACTTCCCCATCTCTTCTATTGTGGATAGTGCCTCCGTCAGGGAGTGATGTGAGTCATTCAGGTAAAGTATCATGTCGTCAGCGTACAGGCCCACTTTCTCTTCCAGACCTCCCATCCTTAACCCCCTAATGTTTTCGTTACTTCTGATGGCTAGCGCCAGTGGTTCTGCTGCCAATGCATATAATAGGGGGGATAACGGGCACCCCTGCCTTGTGCCCCTGCCCAGGGGGAAGCTATTTGATAGCCATCCGTTTACCAGTACTCTGGCTTTTGGGGTTTGATAGAGTAGCTGGACCCATTTAATAAATGCTGGACCAATACCAAATCTTCTTAGGCACTCCCACAGATACACCCATTCCACAGAGTCGAATGCCTTGGCGGCGTCTAGCGACACCACTATTCTAGATCCGGTATTGTCATGCCCAGCCTGAATATTCATAAATAATCTTCTTATGTTTACCGCGGTGTTTTTCCCTGGCATGAAGCCCGTTTGGTCGGGGTGTATCAGTGTTAGTATTACCTGGTTAAGTCGATTTGCCAGTATTTTTGCAAGAATTTTGATGTCGACCTGTAGTAGGGAGATTGGTCTATATGATTCTGGGGCGTGGGGGTCTTTACCTGGCTTGGGTATTACTACGATTTTGGCCTCCTGCATAGATTCTGGGCCCTACCTACCTGACGGGAACCTCAAGATACGGTGGATACGTCTGTATTACCAATTATCTGATGACCGGGATATGGTCATATAAAAAGTAAGGCTTAGCCACGGTCTTAGATACGTCCTCCGGTTTTAGCATCATTATGGGTTCGGTCCATTTCTGGGGGTGCGGGGTCTTAGTATATCTGGTTAGAGGGATGATGTCCAGCTGTAGTTTTAAGAGCGTTTTTATGACCGTTTAGCTGAATTGGTCCATTATGATTGTGACTATGTGGGGCTGGTTTGCCCGAAGTACGGTCCCTTTTTGTGGCGCCATTTGTATTCTTCTAATAAATACTTATAGCCTGAATATTCATAAATAATCTTCTTATGTTTACCGCGGTGTTTTTCCCTGGCATGAAGCCCGTTTGGTCGGGGTGTATCAGTGTTAGTATTACCTGGTTAAGTCGATTTGCCAGTATTTTTGCGAGAATTTTGATGTCGACCTGTAGTAGGGAGATTGGTCTATATGATTCTGGGGCGTGGGGGTCTTTACCTGGCTTGGGTATTACTACGATTTTGGCCTCCTGCATAGATTCTGGCACCGATTCGGAATGAAAAATATACTGGTATAGGGCCAGTAGTCTATTAACCATTATGTCTGCATAGGTGGCATAGAACTCCAAGGGCAGTCCATCCATCCCGGGCGCCTTGGCAGTAGCTAATTGAGAGATTGCCCTAGAAATCTCATCCTCTGTTATTTGTGCGTCTAGTAGTTTTGCTTGATCTCTGGTTATTTGAGGGAATCGGATATCCCAGAGAAATTCCTCCACCTGGGACGGGGTATAACTATTCTGGGATGTATACAGTGTAGCGTAGAAGTGTCGGAATTCCTCCGCCACTTGCTGAGGGTCTGTGATCAGTTCACCAGGCATCTTGGACAGGGAGACCACCACTGGTGGGGCATGATCTAGGTGTGCAAGATACGCTAGTAATTTACTGGCTTTTTCACCGTGTTCAAATATCGTTTGTTTTGTGAAAAATAAGTGTTGCTTGGCTTTGTCTGTGTGTAGTTGTGCAACTGCTCGTGCATGCAGCCTGAGATTTACACTATTCTGACTAGTGGGGTCTTGTGAAAAGAGGTTTTCTAGGTGTGTGAGATGTTCGGAGGCCTGTTGAAGAATCAATTTGGAGTTGACTTTAAGTCTATTAATTCTAGTAGTCAACACCCCTTTCACGTGAAGTTTAAATGCTTCCCACACATTACCCACAGAGGTGCTGTCCTGGTTGCTGCTAAAGAAAAATTGGAGTTCGCGAGGTATGTCTATTTGTTGTGTCAGGAGTGTCAGCCAGAACGGGTTAAGTCTCCATGTACTACCTTAAGCCCTGTCTATCAGTCGAAGAGTCACCCAATAGGGAGCATGGTCTGACAGGTGTCTGGGTGCAAATCCCACTGCGTCTAGTTTTGGCAGGAGCGCCCGTGTTAAGAAGATCATGTCAATCCTAGACATAGTGTGGTGGGTCGTCGAGTGACATGAGTACATTCTGACCTCTGGGTGCTTGTGGCGCCATGTATCTACTAAGGCAAAATCAGTCATTAATCTGCCAAACCTAGTTGGGGTGAGGGGTAATCCCTCCCCACCTGCTGCATTTACTCTATCCAATCCTGGCACCATGACCATGTTGAAGTCCCCCATCCACACAGCTGGGGTCTGTGGATATTGTGCAATATACGCCAGTCCTTCCCAGATGACAACCGAGCTGTACGAAGGGGGGATGTAGCATGCCATAATCACCACCGGACCACCCTGTATAGTTGCATATATGAACACATATTGACCCTGCGGATCTGTCTTCAGCTCCAGCAACTCAAAGGGAACATTTTTCCTCACTAGGATGGAAACCCCTCTGGCATATTGTGAAAAGGTCGAGTGGAATGCCCAGCCCACCCAGGGGCGTTTCAGCGCCATTTGTAGGGATCCTGTTACATGTGTTTCTACCAGAGCCATTATTCCAGCCCCTTGGGCTTTTATAAAGGACAATACGGCTGTTCTCTTAATTCGGTCTCTCATGCCCCTGACATTCCAGGTGAGGAATTTTATAGTGGCCATGTTAGCTTATCAATATGGTATTGTCCCGTGAGAGTCGGTGCCGGACAGATCCGCAGGTTGTCATCATCAGTACGTAGCCCCTCTAAGTGAGATATCTTAAGCATCAGATGAATATGAAGTACCTCGTTATCAGACCTTGGAAAAACACACATGTTTTGTACTCGATTGCATGTCGCCATCAATAAACCAGAATTGTACATTAAAACAAACATTTCCCCCCCTCCCCGCCCAGCATCTCCCCAACATGATGCGGGCTTCTGTCCCGGAACTAAAAGCCATAAAAAACACAAAATAACAGTCTTCCAGCTCGGCACTTGAGCTGGAGGCACATTTCTTAGGAGTGTTTCTAACTCTCCAGCTAGCCTGGGGTGTAGACCACCTGAAAAAAAGCAGTCAGACCCCTCCAAGGCATGTGTTGTGGAGAGGATAGCTTCGGTGAACTGTAACATAAAACTTGTTTCCCCCATCTAGTGGAGCGACTGTTCTCTGGGGTGATGATTGCACACGTGAGCCTGCTTGTGCGGGGGCCCCAAGCAGCAAGTGTTCAGTTGTAATGTTCTGCGCATGTTTAATCTACAGGGGTTCAAGCAATATATCGGCTTGGGCACAATGTCCAGCAGGTGCTGTTGCACATTTTCTCTCCCCGGCGTGGGGACTATTATCCGCGCCAGAGTGGTCCTTAGAGGTGTATAGTCAGATTACAAGGCCGCATGTAGGGGATCAGGCATATTATTATTCCGCATTTAAAGGGAGAGGCAGTGGACATTGAGGTGTCAGTCTATAGTATATGGGGTGGGCAATATTATTAAAGCTGTGGGGTACAGTATATTACTCACGAATGGTGCACTGCCTTCTCGTCCGCTCTCTCTTCGGCCATCTTTAACATCTTCAGACTCTGTTTTCTCGCCTGTCCAGCCAGTCTGTTGCCGCTTCCGAGGAGTCAAAAAACTGCGCTCGACCGTCGATCTCCACCCTGAGACGCGCCGGGTATAACATTGCATACTTCAGATGTTGGGCCCGCAGTCTTCTCTTTACCTCCTGGTACCTGGTGCGTTGTTTCTGGACCTCACTGGAGAAATCTGGGAAGGCCGCGATCTGTACGTTGCGGTACTGTATGTTTCCTCGCTCCCTCGTCAGTCTCAGGATCTTGTCTCTGTCTTTGAACTTCGCTATGAAGGTCCGCGAGGGAGCCCCTTGTGGTGGGGGTCTGGCCGGGATACGGTGGGCCCTCTCGACCGCAAACATGGCCGAGAAGGCCTCCCTTCCAAAGGTTTGGATGAGGAGGTCTTCTAAGAATCCAGCCGGATCTGTACCTTCTGCAGCCTCTGGCAGGCCTATGAATCGGAGGTTACACCTTCGGAGGCGATTCTCCATGTCATCTTGTTTAGCGGTTACGGCTTGTATCTGCCTCTGGAGGTCGTCGGCCACGTGTTGTAGTGGATGGATGATATCTTCAGCTGCCGATATCCTCGTTTCCGCCTCTTTTACACGCTCTTTAAGAGCGGACATGTCTTGCCGGAGGAGAGAAATGTCTATCTTCACCTCTTCAAGTTTGGTGGTGAGAGTGCCCTGACATTGGGCGATCGCCTCCAGCACTCGGAGCTCCGAAGCCGAATGTTCCGCGTCTGATGTGGTGCCGGCGCCATCTTCGGCCTGCGCGTCTTTGTCGGTTGCTCGGAACTTGGCGAGCTTGCTGGCCACGTCTTTCGTCGCTTTGGAAGGAGACATCTCTCCCTTCAATGTCTCGGGCGTGCTGTGTAGCCGATCAGCCGCTGTTAGTGTCGGTTAATTCGCAGGATAAACGAGCAAGGATAAGCTGGGGCCAGGAGCTCACTCGGCACACGTCCGCTCACATCCCTGTCCAGGCCACGCCCCCACAGTGAGGTTGATTTACTAAAGCTTGAAAGTGCAAAATTTGGTGCAGCTCCACACTGAAACCAATCAGCTTCAAGGTTTTATTGTCAAAGCTTGATTTAACAAGCTGAGGTTAGAAGCCGATTGGCTAGCATGCACAGCTGCACTCTCCAGCTTTAGTAAACCAACCCCATTGTGTCTTTACTACATTGTGTCCAACCACTTTAAGGCTTAGTCACACAAGCCTCACTTTGGGCAGCATCACCCACCATAGTTCCAATGCAACGACAAAGCTTTGTATAGGACTTGTTCATGCCAGCATGCTCCATTGGTTTTCAGTTAATAAAATTATGCAGGCAGACGTTTTATTGCAAGTTTTATTAAAACCTGCAGCAGCACATTGCAATGCATTGTGACGCTTAGAGATAAATGAAGTGCAATTTAATGTAAGTTTTAAAAAACAAACAAAAACACTCTGATGTGTTGTAGCAATGCATCATAGAGCATGTGTGTTATGAAATAATAAGAGCCTGCTGGTATGAATGGGCATTGCAACTAATTTCTGTTGTAACTTAAAAAACAAGTCTATTCACATAATATCTGTTTAACATAAGAAATGGCCCATCACCACCAAAATAAAACATGTAAGAGAAAGGGTAGTCTGGGACTTTAACAACTTCAATACCAGGCACTTAGAACACTTCCCACCCAGACCAATTTTCAGATTTCAGTGCTCTCACAATTTGAGTCACAATTACTCAGTCATGCTACCTTGTATCCAAACAAAATTTGTATATTTTTTTTCTCACAAATAGAGCTCTCTTTTGGTGGTATTTAGTCCCCACTGGGTTTTTTATTTTTTGCGATATAAGCAAAAAAAGAGCGAACATTTTGAAAAAAAAAAACACTTTTTTTATTCTGTACTGTAATTTTGCAAAAAAGTAAATTTACTTCATAAATTTGGGCCAAAATGTATACTGCTACATATCTTTGGCAAAAATAACTCAAATTAGTGGATATTATTTAGTCTGTGTGAAAGTTATAGAGTCTACAAGCTATGGTGCAAATCACTGAAAATTGATCACACTTTATGTACTGACAGCCTATCTCATTTCTTGAGACACTAACATGCCAGTAAAGTACAAATATCTCCCAAATGACCCCTCTTTGGAAAGTGGACATTCCAAGGTATTTAGTAACAGGCATGGTGAGTTTTTTCATGGATTCATTTTTCCCACAATTCTTTGCAAAATTAAGTTGTTTTTTTGTTTGTTTTTTTCTCCCCATAAAATTGTCATTGTAACAGGTTATTTCTATCACATGGCATATGCATACCACAAATTACAGCCCAAAACACATTCTACTACTCCTCCTGAGTATGGCAATACCACATGTGTGGGACATTTTCACAGCCTGGGCACATGCAGAGGCCCAACATGCAGGGAGCACTATCAAGTGTTCTAGGAGCATAAATTACACATCTCATTTCTCAACCATCTATTACACTTTTAAAGGCCCTGGAGCATCACGACAATGGGATTACCCACAAAATGACCCCATTTTGGAAAGCTAACACCCCAACGTATAATCTATGTGGCATGATGAGTCTTTTGAATGGTTCATTTTTTTTCCAGAAGTTTTTGGAAGATGTGGAAAAAATTGAAAACACATTTTTTTACACAAAGTTGTCAATTTCTAAGATATTTCTAACACACAGCATGCACATAGCAAAAATGACACCCCAAAATACATTCTGCTACTTCTCCTGAGTATAGCAATACCACATGTGTGAGACTTTTACACAACCTGACCACATACAGAGGCCCAACACTGAAGTAGCACCGTCAGTCATTTTAGAAGCAAAAATTACACATCTCATTTCACAACCCCCTATTACACTTTTGAAGGCCCTGGAGCACCAGGACAATGGAGTTACCCACAAAATGACCCCATTTTGGAAAGATAACTCCCCAAAGTATAATCTATGTGGCATAATGAGTCTTTTGAATGCTTCATTTTTTTCCAGAAGTTTTTGGAAAATGTGGAAAAAAATGAAAATGCATTTTTTTAACACAAAGTTGTCCATTTCTAAGATATTTCTAACACACAGCATGCACATAGCAAAAATGACACCCCAAAATACATTCTGCTTCTTCTCCTGAGTATAGCAATACCACATGTGTAAGACTTTTACACAGCCTGGCCATATATAGAGGCTCAACATCCAAGTAACACCTCCAGGCGTTCTAGGAGCATAAATTACACATACCATTTTCTGACTACCAATCACATTTTTGAAGGCCCTTCATATTTCTAACACATAGCATGTAGATACCAAATAACAAAAGATTATCTGTGGTTTTAGTAGTGCAGTTGTCCACAGAGGAGAGCATTGGTCCAGGCAGCAGGCAGGGATGTGGTCAGCGACAGCAAAAGCAATTGTCCAAGCAGCAGGCAGGAATATTGTCCATAGTTAGTACAGGCAGAAATACTGTCAGCACAGCCAAAGTATTGGTCCAGGTAGCAGGCAGAGATGTCAAGGCAGAAATACTGTCCATAGTCAGTAGAGGCAGCAGGCAGAGATATGGTCAACACAGCCAATGCATTGGTCCAGGCAGCAGGAAGAAACATGGTCCAGAAAGTCCTGGGTCATTACAGGCAACAATATGGTCAGCACAGCCAAAGTATTGGTCCAGGCAGCAGGAAGAAACATGGTCCAGAAAGTCCTGGGTCATTACAGGCAGCAAAATGGTCAGCACAGCCAAAGTATTGGTCCAGGCAGCAGGAAGAAATATGGTCCAGATAGTCCTGGGTCATTATAGGCAGCTATATGTTCAGCACAGCCAAAGTATTGGTACAGGCAGCAGGAAGGACCATCAAGCTTAGGGCCAGAGGGACAAGGGTAGAGGCTTCTCCCACCCAAACGCTTTGAAGCCTCCAGGAAACCAGACTCTGTTCTGGGAACACAGAAAACCAAACACTGGGTAAAAGATCAGTCCAAGTGGCAGGCAAAAACACGGTCGATTAACAGGCCGAGGTTGTGCACGTGGAAGTCAGAAATGTGGTTTAAAATGGCAGGCAAAGACATAGTTGGTAATCAGGCCAGGGTCAGTTAACGTGGAAATCAGAAACATGATTTAAAATGCTAGGCAAAGACATTGTCGGTAAACAAGCCAGGGTCAGATAAGATGGTAGCAAGCAAATGGTCCACACAGGTATTTGAAATGGCAGTCTTTAGTCTATATGGGGACCTAATATGTGATTTGTGTATAATAATTTTTGAAACAATGTCCGATGCACAGGCCAGGTTGGGAGGGACAGTCGGGCAATAATACATGGTGTCTCTTCTGACTCCTCTTCTGGAGCATACACGGCATCTCTTCTGTCGCCTTCTTCCGGATTCTGTGGGGGGAAGGGATAATGTTTCTCGTGGAGTCGACTCACACTATCAGAGCGAATACTTTCTGGGACGGGTCCTTGGTGATAAATGAGGGCAGTAATAATTTATTCAATGTATTTGAAGTAGGTGAGGGATTGATTTTCGGACGATCTTTGGCAACACACAAATGAATTATACATGGCCATATGAAAAAGGTGAAATCCGGCTTTCTTATACCAAAAACATGACTTACAGAAAAATAGGGCTGTACCATCTGGTCATTTAAATCCACCCCCCCATGAATAGATTGTAGTCCTGGACACACTTGCGCTTTACAAGTTGGGCCATGTCTTCTTTGGATCTCCACTGAGGTGTTATTATGGATAGGGGAGAGGATGGAAACATCTTTCTTGTCCCTCCACTTCATGGCCAATACCTCTTCATTTCTCATGAAGGCAGATATCCTGTTTTGTAGCTTTTGGGTGAGGAGATTTTGTGGGAAGCCCTTCCTGTTTTTCTTGAAGGTGCCGCAGGCCAGGGTTGTCTTTTGATATAGATGGTGAAATAGGGGCAGGCTGGTATAATAGTTATCCACGTATAGGTGGTATCCTTTACCAAAGAGGGGGTATGCCAGCTCCCAGACAATCTTCCCACTGGTCCCAATATATGTGGGGCAATCACGGGGCTGGAGTTGGGAGTCTTTACCTTCATATAATCTGAAGGAGTACACATAGCCAGTGGCTCGATCGCACAACTTGTTAAGTTTTAAGCCATACCTGGATCTTTTACTGGGTATGTACTGTTTGAAATTCAGTGAAAATGGATGAGGGACTCATCCACGCAGATATTTTTATCTGGGATGAACATTTGGGCGAATGTCTGGGAAAAGGAATTTATTAGTTGGCGTAACTTATTTAATTTATCATGGTTGGGGTGATTTGGGGGAGGGCACTGCGAATTGTCACTAAAATGGAAAAAACGCATTATCATGTCGTATCTTGTCCTGGACATGACAGCTGAGTATATGGGCATGTGGTGGATTGGGTGGGTGGACCAATACCCATGGAGTTAATTTTTTTGTGTAATGCCCATATTCAGTGTGAGGCCCAAAAATATTTTCAATTTGTCCAGTGTCAGACGTCGCCAATGGAACATGCAGGCATAAGATGAAGTGGGATTGGCAGCAATGAATTGTTCTGCGTACAGATTGGTTTGGTCCACCATACTCTGTATCAATTTGGGGGTGAAAAGCAAATAAAACTAGTCCAATAGGGAAAAATTTGTAGTGTCAACCTGCACACCTGGTTGTGCGGTGAAATTGGGGACTATTGCACACCCTGAGTTGGCGGGCAACCAGACGGGGTTTGCCAATGCATCGGTTAGGAAGGACCGGGCCCGGGCACGGATTAGGGTTCTTGGGGTTGGGCGTATAGTTTCAGTGCTAGTACTGGGCTCCTCTTCCTGGGGTCTGGTGCTGCTGGTGGTGGGCAGGTCTTCGGATCTTGGTCCTAATCTTCTCATTCTCTTAGGAGGGGGGGCGGTTTCCTCAGCTGAATCGAACTCTGATCCACTGCCCTCTAATAAGCTCATACACCAAACCAGAATCGTTTGATGAGAGCTCCCCGCTGCTCTCATCATCCGACATGGCAAGAATTTCATAAGCCCCCTCAGGGGTATATACTCTTTGAGACATGATAGTGGGCCTGGTGATTTTACTGATGGCAGTACTGATGGGTGGTGGTATTGGTGGTGGACCAGCATTTAGTGGTATCAGTGGCTGTACTGGTGGCTGGCCTGTGTGGCAGTAACGATGGCGGTACTGGTAGCGGATCTGGTGATATGGATGGCTGTACTGGTAGCAGATCTGTTTAGTGGTACCGGTCACTGGCCTGTGTGGTGATACGGATGGCTGTAGTGGTAGTGGATCTGTTTAGTGGTGCTGGTGGCTGGCCTGTGTGGTGGTACTGATGGTGGTACTGGTGGCGGATCTGGTGATATGGATGGCTGTACTGGTAGCAGATCTGTTTAGTGGTACCAGTGGCTGGCCTCTGTGGCGGTACTGATGGTGGTACTTGTGGCGGATCTGGTGATATGGATGGCTGTACTGGTAGCAGATCTGTTTAGTGTACCGTTCGCTGGCCTGTGTGGTGATATGGATGGCTGTAGTGGTAGCGGATCTGTTTAGTGGTACCGGTGGTGGTACTGGTGGCTGGTCTGTGTGGCAGTACCGGTGGCGGTACCGATGGTGGTACTTGTGGGCCTGTGTGACAGATGGGCTGTGTGACAGATGGGCTGTTCACAGATCCAGATGGTACTGGTGACAGGTCCTCTTTATTGGGGGGGTTGTGTGTTGTGCACAGTACAGTACTGAGAGATGACAGACACTGAGTAACTCACTGATCCCTGCTTTGCTCTCTCCTCACACGATCGGTGTGTGAGGAGAAAAAGCAGGGATCACACAGTGGCACTGTTTTGTTTACATTTGTGACCGGCTGTGACTGGACACAGCTGGTCACACGGTAAACAGCCAATTTTATTGGCTGTTTACAGATCGGGGAAGCGCTGTGTCCAAGGGACACCCATTCCCCCCGATCACGTGGGCGCGCCTCTGGGGGCGCGCACTGGAGTGTCCTGCGGCACGCTGCTGCTTCGCGGAAGTACCTGTGATCTGTGTATAAACACAGCCAATTGTACGGTAAACAACCAATTTAACTGGCTGTTTACCATGATTGGTGAAGGCCCGTGTCCGGCTGACACAAGCCGTGCACGATCGCCACAATGCTTGCTCCCGCGGGCACGCTCTAGCGGCTTATCCTGAGGACGTCAATAGACGTCCAATCAGGATAATGAACCCCGCTGTCAATTGTTAATAGGGCGGGCGGGAAGTGGTCAAATGAGACACATGTGTCTCCATCCCTATGTAAATTAAAAAAAGGGGGGCTTTTTGAGGCTTTACATGAGGCAAATGACCAAAACTTAGTAAAAGCATCCTGACAATTTTATTAACTAATCACATAATACATTGTAGTGGTTATACATATGTGGAAAGTAATTTCATATATATATGCCATCAAATTGTTATATTTCATATATATATATATATATATATATATATATATATATATATATATATATATGTATATAAAATAAAACTACAAACTCGACTTATAATATAATGTTAAAAAAAAAAATTAATGTTTCAGAAAACGTCTGTAAAACTACGTAGAAGAGGACTACTTCACCAATATAGGTGCTTTGCGGAACTCGTGATCCTTCGTCGGTACAAAAATTATATATTAAGTGAAATAATAGATCTGGTTTGGTACTTAAGGAACAATAAAAATGGTTAGGATGATATACTTCCTATTAGTAGAATGTATAACTATTGGCGTAGTACGACGATTAGATAGGTATATATATATATATATATATATATATATATATATATATATATATATATACTTTATATTGTTAAA
>BLSH010192101.1:15448-29888 GCA_018402905.1 Glandirana rugosa | reverse complement strand
GAAACGACCAGGTCTTGGCCAATTAGTTTGCTTACAATTTATCTAGTATTTTTGGGTGTGCACATTTTCAGAGGGGCAAATACATTTTAAAGTTTATATTAAATTTAAAAAATGGGATATTATTTCATTTTGAATTTCCTGTTGTATTTTATTCCTTAACTAAAATTTTCATTTGAAGACTAGGACTATGTCACATCAGCAAGTATGACAATACTAAAGACAGGAAAACAAGTATTAAAATGAATAAAGCAAAAGTAAAAAGAGAAACAAACATGATACTGTACAATCTGAACATACAATATATCACAAATTAAAAAGTACAGTTTTTTTATGTGTTATAACATGGCTTATAAAACTTAACCGGTTCTGGACCAGCAAAGTGGCAGCGTTTCCGCGAGTCGCTGTTTATAAGCGGCAATCCGATTCGCTAGAGGACCGTTCAATCTACAGGAATAGACCAATGATTTTTCGTCTATACCTGCTGATCGGTCCTGGCGAATGGAATGCCTCCCCTGTCTGTGTAATGTAAACACAGACAAGGGAAGTGATGTCACTCTCCCTCTCTCCTTCCTTTTGCGTTTGAGAGAGGACAGCAGAATTGTGAGTTGCACAACTCTACACTAACACCAGTACACAAAGGCACACTTTCCATTCCCTGATTGCCCCCTGATGGTCCCCCAGTTAACCCCTTCACTCCTGTCACTCCCTGCTGCTGTGTCACTGAGTGCAGCGATCAGATCGTTCACTGATTGCTGTACTTGTGTCACTTGTGACACTAATCAGTGTTAGGGTAGGTAGTATTAGTCCTAGGTAGATATAAATAGGTAGTGCGGGGTGAAGGCATACGTTTTCGCCCTTGAAATCTTGAAGGAGGTGATTGGTTTTTGGGGTCTACCAAAAAGTCTCACACATGGGGTATCCCTGTACTCAGGAGAAGCAGCAGAATGTATTTTGGGGTGTAATATAGACATATACCTAAGGCATGTGTGAGCAATATATAATTTCAGTGACAACTTTGTGTAATTTTTTTTTTGTAATTTTTCAAACACTTGTGACAAAAAAAAATGTTCAGTGGGCTCAACATGCCTCTCAGCTAATTCCTTGGGGTGTCTACTTTCCAAAATGGGGTCATTTGGGGGGGTTTGTACTGCCCTTCCATTATAGCACCTCAGGAAATAAGATAGGCAGTCATAAAATAAAAGCTGCGTAAATTACAGAAAATGTACCCTAGTTTGTAGACGCTATAACTTTTGCGCAAACCAATAAATATAGGCTAACTGACTTTTTTTATCCGAGACATGTGGCTGAATGCATTTTGGCATAACTTTATGACTAAAATTTAGTTTAACCACTTGCCGACCGCCGATCGGCATCTGACGGCGGCAAAGTGGCTCGTTCCCGCAAATCGCCGTCACACGACGGCGGCTGCGGGAACGAGTTTAGTGAGCGCGCGCTTCGCCGGAGGCGCGCCCGCGCGCTCACTGTGTCCAGGGGGGGCCAGGGAGCGGGTGTGGCGGCTTCGATTGCCGCCGGCTACCCGCGATGGCCCCCCCGGAGCGAGTCAGCTCTGTGTGAGGGGGAAGGGCTGTGATCACAGCCTTCCTTTACGTGAAGGCTGTGACCACTTCCCTTCCCCAGCTAGGCAAGCCCACATACAGTAAGAACACGCCCAGGGAACACAGTTAACCCTTAGAGCGCCCCCTGCAGGTTAACCCCTTCACTGCCAATGGCATTTACACAGTAATCAGTGCATTTTTATAGCACTGATCGCTGTATAAATGCCAATGGTCCCAAAAAAGTGTCAAAATGGTCCGACATGTCCGCTGAAATATCGCAGTACCGCAAAAAATCGCAGATCGCCGCCATTATTAGTAAAAAATAAAAAAAATTAAAAACCCCAAAAATTAATTCTCATCATCCGTAAACGCGACCACTTTTGCGCAAACCAATCAATAAACGCCGATTGCAATTTTTTTTATCGCAAATATGAGGAAGAATATAAATCGGCCAAAAACGATGAAAAAAAATGTTTGTATTTTAGGAAAAAGTAAGAAATTTGTTTTTTTTGCAAAATTGTTGCTCTTCTTTTGTTTATAGCGGCGATCAGAAATGATGCAGCGGTGATCAAATACCACCAAAAGAAAGCTCTATTTGTGGGAAAAAAAGGACGCAAATTTCGTTTGGGTACAACATCGCACGACCGCGCAATTGTCAGTTAAAGCGACGCAGCGCCGAATCGCAAAAAGGGCTCCGGTCCTAAAGCTGGAAATCCTTCCGGGGCTGAAGTGGTTAAATATAATTTTTTTCAAAATTTTCATTCTTTTTTGTTTATGTCGCAAAAAATAAGACGCGCAGAGGTGAACAAATACCACTAAAAGAAAGCTCTATTTGTTGGAAAAAAGGACGCAAATTTCATTTGGGTACAGCATTGCATGACCGCATAATTACCAGTTAAGTGCTCTGGTCCTAACGAGGGAAATCCTTCCGGTCCTTAAGTGGTTAAATCACAGTCAGTGCAATTTCATTTGAGTAAAATATGTGCATTATATTTACAAAATATGAACTGCAAAAATTACAGTTTTGCTTTGTTTGTCAATTGGTATTAATATTTTTTGTTCCTTTACAAATTAACATTCCATTGTAAGTAACAGTAATTGTAGTTATCCATTTAAGCAAAGAGGATAAACAAATGCTGTATTTCAAAGAACTGTGTTCAGTGAGGCATTGATTATCAATCTTTGAAAACAGCAGAGCTTCTTCAGTGGGCCAGAATGTTATATCAACCATTTCAAAATGATCTCAGCATGCCAATTAACAAACAGAGGCAGTTCTCCACAGATAAAACAAACACTATTTGTATTCCAATTAGAACTCCCCATTCCCTTTTCAGAGCACCCAGTTGTCTCATAGGACCTCATGTTCTGTCATGTCTTCAAGTCTCTCATTAAGAGGTAAAAGGCTCCAGAATTTACAATATGTCTAGCATGGTATGTGACTATAGCTACATTTCCCAAAATGTATTTATAATTTATATAAAACCCAATTGCTATGTGTAGTTTCCATTTTATTTTAAGCAGGACAAAAATGAATTACTCACATATGATGTAAGGGTTTCAAAGATTAAGTACCTAAACTGCTCCTGGTTCTTCCCCCCTTCTGAGTGCCCCCATAGCAGTCAATCTCAAGCTGGGCTCTGTGTGTCTATTGACATACATGGCGTAGCTCGGCCCAACCACCCGCTCTCTCCTCACAGGCTGTAATTGGCAGCAGCAAGAGCCCCACTCCTGCTGCTGCCTGTCCAGTGAGAGAGAGAAAGAGAGGAGAGAGCCGCTGCTCTTGGGGACAGTGCTGGATCAAGATCAGGCTTAGTAAGTGTTTATGGGGGCTGGGGGGAGCTGAACACCGAAGGTTTTTTACCTTAGGGCAGAGAATGCATTAAAGTAAAAAAACTATAGCCTTTACAACCATTTTAAGTATATATAAACTATTTAAATAGTTTTAGTCATCTGACAGTATCATGCAGTTTTTCAATGCTGCAGAAAGAGTGTGTGAAGTATATGGTGTAAAAATAAATTTCATCATGACTAACTGCTTTGTTAACTGTATTTCTTCTTTCTATGCCTGTAAACTTAATGCATATATTTGTAGGCAGACAGAGCATGAAGTGAAAAAATAAACACGTTTATCATAAAATATCAGCAGCTGCAACCTCTGTGTAGTGACACTCCTAAACATCACATAAAAGGCAGATAAGGAAATAAAGGTAAACTGAGAGGTTTCTTCCCTTAACTTCTGAAAAGCTTGAGACTTTTTGTACTTGAGTGAAAAGATATTTTATATCTCTATTAGTGGATTTCTTTAAGTGCAAAGTAAATTTAAAACATTATGTCTCTTGGTAAGTGAAAGACGTCCCAGTGATTATCTACCAGGGATGTTAATGAAAGCCAAGTTGTGTGCGACAGCCAGGATCTGTGTTTGAGGGCACGGTAGCCCATGTTTATTCAAAAAGAAAGTTCAAGTAACAATCAAAAGGGTTTCCCTCGCAGGGGTTGCCACCATCAACATCCAGAAATCATAAACTCAGGCTCCTGGCTCATTAGCGATCAGTAGCCTTCCTAGCTATAATGATCTGTAGCCCTCCTGGCTAGTAAGTGATCAGTAGCCCTCCTGGCTATAATGTTCAGTAGCCCTCCTGGCTAGTAAGTGATTCACTGTGGGGGACCATGGGTCACACCTGCCTCCTCGCAGAAGTGAATCCCAAGACTGCCTCCTGCAATCTTAGTTCCCTGGACACCGCCTGTCTTCCCCGTGTGTGTCTCTCAGAGCCCTGGCCCTGACTCACTTAACAGTCCTCCACGCAGCTGGACAATCAGTGTCCTGGTAGGCCACAAAACCTGCACCCAGAACTGGGGATTTCATCCCATTCGTATCTCTACAAAATCCATGGGCTCCAGATCCTGAAGTAGACTTTAAACAACACTGAGGAAACTGAAAAGTCAGTTTCCTCTTAAATGCGCAACACCTCTGGAGCCCCTCAACCTGCCAGGTTGAGAATCCTGGTCCATCCCTACAATCTAGACCCTGGCAGGGCAACGCTCTGCCACAATATATATACAGTATCTCACGAAAGTAAGTACACCCCTCACATTTTTGTAAATATTTTATTATATCTTTTCATGAGACAACACTGAAGAAATGACACTTTGCTACAATGTAAAGTAGTGAGTGTACAGCTTGTATAACAGTGTAAATTTGCTGTCCCCTCAAAATAACTCAACACACAGCCATTCATTTCTAAACTGCTGGCAACAAAAGTGAGTACACCCCTGAGCGAAAATGTCCAAATTGGGGCCAAAGTGTCAATATTTTGTGTGGCCACCATTATTTTCCAGCACTGCCTTGACCCTCTTTTGGCCAGAGCTTCACAGGTTGCCACTGGAGTCCTCTTCCACTCCTCCATGACAACATCACAGAGCTGGTGGATGTTAGAGACCTTGTGCTCCTCCACCTTCCATTTGAGGATGCCCCACAGATGCTCAATAGGGTTTAGGTCTGGAGACATGCTTGGTCAGTCCATCACCTTTACCCTTAGCTTCTTTATCAAGGTAGTTGTTGTCTTGGAGGTGTGTTTGAGGTCCTTATCGTGTTGGAATACTGCCCTATGGCCCAGTCTCCAAAGTAAGGGGAACATGCTCTGCTTCAGTATGTCACAGTAAATGTTGGCATTCATGGTTCCCTCAAAGAACTGTAGCTCCCCAGTGTTGGCAGCACTCATGCAGCCCCAGACCATGACGCTCCCGCCACCATGCTTGACTATAGGCCAGACACACTTGTCTTTGTACTCCTCACCTGGTTGGCGCCACACACTCTTGACACCATCTGAACCAAATACGTTTATCTTGGTCTCATCAGACCACAGGACATGGCTCCAGTAATCCATGTCCTTAGTCTGCTTTTTTTCAGCAAACTGTTTGCAGGCTTTCTTGTGCATGATCTTTAAAAAAGGCTTCCTTCTGAGATGACAGCCATGCAGACAAATGTGATGCAGTGTGCGGTGTATGGTCTGAGCACTGACAGGTTGACCCCTTCAACCTCTGCAGCAATGCTGGCATCACTCATACATATATTTCCCAAAGACAACCTGATATGACCCTGAGCACATGCACTCAACTTCTTTGGTCGACAATGGTGAGGCCTGTTGTGAGTGGAACCTGTCCTGTTAAACTGCTGTATGGTCTTGGCAACAGTGCTGCAGCTGAGTTTCAGGGCCTTGGCAATCCAGTATGAGAGAGTGAGAGCGATAACACCAA
This sequence comes from Glandirana rugosa, assembly GCA_018402905.1. NCBI lineage: Eukaryota > Metazoa > Chordata > Amphibia > Anura > Ranidae > Glandirana > Glandirana rugosa. The sequence goes on along the minus strand of BLSH010192101.1, from coordinate 24,078 downwards.
ATTTAACATACATGAGACCTTGTAACACTAACGAGTCTCATTACACTGGGGAGGGAAAATGGCCAATTGGGCCCAATTTTGACATTTTCACTTAGGGGTGTACTCACTTTTGTTGCCAGCGGTTTAGACATTATTGGCTGTGTGTTGAGTTATTTTGAGGGGACCGCAAATTTACACTGTTATATAAGCTGTACACTCACTACTTTACATTATAGCAAAGTGTAATTTCTTCAGTGTTGTCACATGAAAAAATATAATAAAATATTTACAAAAATGTGAGGGGTGTACTCACTTTTGTGAGATACTGTATGTAATGGTGCTTTAACAACCAATGGAATAGTATATAAGGCAATAAATATAGGATTAGTACAACATTGTATTAGGCAATACTAATAATTATTTATGAAGCTAATAATATAGATGTATAATGTAAGACACATTACAGTGATTTATTTTTTAAAAGCAGTAAACTCAATGCTAAATATAAACCTCAGAAAAACAAAGAGGTTATAGATGCAAATTAACCTGCTTGGCAGTATTCCTGAGTACGGATTTTCTGTACCAAGAACGGCAACCCCGAGCCACACTTGGGATCGCATTGCTGGATCCAAGGCAGCGTTACATACCTTGTCCCCTGGATCCAGCGATGTCCCCCCGCTGTGTCTGCGGGCTGTGTCCTCCGCCCGATGCCTCTGTATGTCGGGCTCCGTTCCCTGCGAGCGTCGCGTCACATGGGGCGGAGCCGGGCGGGATATTCAAAAAGTGAAACACACAATATACATACAGTACACTGTAATCTGTAAGATTACATTACTGTATCAAATCATTTCACATCTCCTTTGTCCCTAGTGGTTTTCCCAGTGCCCTGCATGCACTTTTATATTATATATGTCATTCTTTCTGCCTGGAAACTTGATAATGTCCATTGCAACCAAAAAGTGTCCCTTTACATCAAAAGTGTTTTTTGACGAGCTAGAAAACACCGATAGTATATAAGAATCATTTGCAGAATTGAGTGATACTGATTTTCGGGGAAATTTATCATCAGGCACTGAAAGTGACGACAGCAACAATTCTGCAACTGAGCAAATTTCAGTGTTTTTGGTTTGATTACATTATTGAATACATTTTATTACTATTACGTTATTATTTTCGATAATTATTTTTAGTTATTTATTATATTATAATTTATGATTTCATGTTTCAAACTTTATCATACCCGGGATGTCTACTAGACTCTGGTTTGGACAGATTTAAGTGAGTTATTCCTAATAATTACAGGCCTACAATATAAAAAAACAAATTTCCATGCAAAATAATGGTACCGCTTTCAGCACCAAAAATCTGAAATAATCATATCGCCAGGGAGGTTAATAAAATGACATTGTGCTCGTCTTCAGCAAGACTAAGTAATGATTTAATGATGCCAAATTCAAAACACAGTAGAGTCTGTCTATACTAATTTATTACCAAATGAAAGGTTATGAAAATGCACTATAATGAAATTTTAATGTGCTGAAAACTGGAAAATGCTGCAACAAAAAGGATACACATCAACAATTATTGAAGTGAAAGAAACATATAAAGTAGCCATTCAGTTTTGCATCTACTTATTTATAGAGTTGAGCGAACCCGGACTGTAAAGTTCGGGTCCGTACCGAACTTTGGGGTTTCCGGGACCCGGACCAGAACCCGGACTTTTCAAATACTTTTCTGGTATTTTATTCCACTTGTTGAACAGCTGCCAAGGGCAGCCAATCAACAAGTGTTTCACTGGTTTTCCCTAGAAGCAGTCACAGCCATGCCTACTAATGGCATGGCCGTGATTGGCCAGTGCATCATGTGACCCAGCCTCTATATGGTGCTGGAGTCACCGTGCTGCATGTCATATGCTCTCAGGATAGTTTAGGGAGAGGATGCTGCTGGCTCTGTGAGGGACAGATTGCATAACATCTCATCCTGCATTACTGAACGATCTGATTGTGGACTAGGAAGAGATACTAGTACTGCTGCTTTGAGGGACAGATTGCAGACCTCATCCTGCTGCACAGAAAGATCTGACTGGACTAGGTAGAGTCTGTTGCTTTAAGGGAAAGATTATTGTTCTAAAATCATCTCCAAGTTGTACAGGGAAAGGTTCCAGCTGTTGCTTTAAGGGAAAGATTATTGTTCTAAAATCATCTCCAACTTGTATAGGAAAAGTCTATTGCAGCTGCATAGAGCCATATTATTGTTCTAAAATCATCTCCAACTTGTATAGGAAAAGCCTATTGCAGCCGCATAGAGCCATATTATTGTTCTAAAATCATCTCCAACTTGTATAGGAAAAGCCTATTGCAGCTGCATAGAGCCATATTATTGTTCTAAAATCATCTCCAACTTGTATCGGAAAAGTCTATTGCAGCCGCATAGAGAGCCATATTATTGTTCTAAATTTTAGAGGAAGGTGTTGAAAATATTTTGATCCAGTATATGGAAGATACCCTTGGGGAGAGAGGAAGAGCTTTTAACAGAAACCCTGGAACCATTCCTTTTCTGAGACAATGGCTCTGACCCTTTGAGAGATGAGCTGTGCCAGAGTGGAGGCAGAGCTTTTAGCCCCTGATGTTTTTCTTTATCTCCTGAAGATGTCTGTTGCACAAGACAAAATGTACTTAGGGTGAGGCCAGTGGCATATGATGTATACCTACTGTTGATACCTGGTATGATGTGTTTTGCCTGTGTTACACTGTAACTACGCTATTGTTCGTTGTTCTTTCTCCTACCCATTATTACTTTTAATGTGCTGGCTTTGGATAACCAGTTAAGGACTGTAGAGATAGTGGAGTCAGTGGTATCCAGAGTGGTGCCCCCCCCCCCCCCCACTGCATGGTTTTTGCGCTGTTGATCTCTTATCATTTGGAGATAATTACTGTTTGGTAAGGGAACTGGCACACTTGTCTGTAAGGTGGTTTGGGATACACTTGGACTTTCATCATTTTCAAGATTTCACATTTAGACGTGTATATTTTTTTATTTGAAATGTACTTCTCTTTGTTATGCATAAGAGAATTATATGTTGTGGGGCTTATAGTTTACCATTTATTTTATGCACATTGTTCATTATGATTTAATATGAGTTAACTTTATTTTTTCACACACATATTTTTGTATTGACCACTAGAGAGATGTTGGTTTTTGGGCAATTATTTTTGTAATTCCTTTGTGTCCGGAATACAGGTTGCTGCATTACCACTTTTTGCATTACACACACAATTTGTTCTATGTTTAAGTCCAAAAATTCAAAATGTGCTGGGACCAGATGGCTGAAAAAGTGAAAAGATGTCCACCACTGTAACAATTGAGTGTGCTCCCTCATTGTAAGGAAAACTTGTTTATAGATATAGGGTCCAGGGCTTACAGTGGAAGTGAATTCCAGGCTTTAGTTAGGACTTGGAGGTCTGGGAAAATGAGAACTTTTCTTAGCCTGCCTCAGACGTAGTGTTTTCCAGATTGAGATTTTGCCTTCTTTTTCTGTGGCAAAGGGATACTATTCACCCTGGTAACATCCTTGATAAAGCTGAACAGGGATTCATGAAATAGGCACAAGAGATGTGTACCAAAATAAGGTCCATTATGGATAATCTGCACATAATATCCACTAGCCCATCAACTCAGTCGAGTAGACCCACAGGCTTGAGCTCCAGTTGTTAGATAACAGAAAGAAATTATCTTCTTTAGTTTTGTAGCTATGTCTGCAAACTGAGACTCCTCTTATACCAACTCCGCAAACAAAGATTGGGTACAATCCTCCTTATTCTCAGCTGACAAAGCAGTTAAGGAAAACTCTGAGGAGTGTTCTGACTCAGGCAGGGGACAGTGGTCTGAGATATCAGTGTCAGGTCCTTTAAAGGGTATACACTACAAGACCTCCCTGCACTGTGAGTGGATTGTAATCTGGCCCTCAGGACCTTGCATCCTTGTGCTTTTAAGCTGCCATACTAAGTTGAGCCCAAGGACCTGCACAGACTCAGTAGAGGTTCACCTGAACACCAAATTAAAATATGGAGCAGTTCTCCTCCCCAAAGTGTTGCACCCAGAGCCCCAGATGTAATCTACTTAGGGGAAGAACCAGTGCACTAAAAAACCCACTAGCTCCCTGCACAAAAGGGAAAAGCATTGACTTACCACACCTGAGGTCATGAGAGGCCCTGGGGTTCATATACAGACGGACTGGGGATTGACAGGCAGGATCCCATGTATGTGCCTCATCCATATAATCTATCCTCCTCTTATTAGATACACTTCCTATGTTTTTAGGGACAGGGTTCCATCAGATGTGTGCACTGCAGCCCTGAACCTGTAAAGTGCTCTCCAACTAACTTACATGATACACACAGGTGTCTAAGAGAGTGACTTTAGCAAGTACCTGCAGGACACATTACAGACTTGCCTTCCACACAACATGGGCTTGGTACAGCCTCTATAGAAATTGCAAGAGTTTGCTTCTCTCAGAGAAGAGAAGATATTCATTTTCTTATGACACTAACGTAAAAATTGAGCATTAAGGGGGTGGGAGGGGTTATGCTAGGCTGTCTTGCAGCATACAGTGTATGGTGTCTGTAACATGTGTCTGCCTTTTTTTCCTTTAAAATGTAATGTAATGTGTGTGCTTAAATACATGTATGGCGTCTGTACAATATTTCTGCCTTTCTCCTTTAATGTGCAATATTTGGATGAAAAGCTTCTTCTTGATTGTCTTTTTTTTAATAATTATTTTTATTCATTTTAATAGAAAAAGAAATATTACAACATTGGAGACCAGTTATACAAAAAGTAAAATTGTAAAGTACACGGAAAGTACACGGAAATACATTAACATTAAAATTAATTTTGATTAGTACTGTATAGGGATGAGCCGAACACCCCCCGATTCGGTTCGCACCAGAACATGTGAACAGACAAAAAGTTCAGGGCGAACATCCAAAAACCATTAAGGGACCCCGAACATGAAAAATCAAAAGTGGTCATTTTAAAGGCTTATATGCAATGTTATTGCCCTAAAAAATGTATGGGGACCCGGGTCCTGCCCTAGGAGACATGTATCAATGAAAAAAAAAACTTTGTAAATCAATTTTTTTTCAGGAGCAGTGATTTTAATAATGCTTAAAGTGAAAAAAAAAATGAAAAATTCCTTTAAATATTGTGCCTGGGGGTGTTCTTATTCTGTGTGTAAAAGGGTGCATCTCTGTTAAGGTGTAGAGCATAAACCAGAGCAAAATTACATTCCCATAGGAAAAATTGTCATTTAAAATTGTGGCTGTAATCTATATATTTGTATTATAGCTTTCTTGTTTCTTCTTTCTTCCTCCATCTTCTCCTGGCCTGGTCCTTCTTCTGGTCTTCTTCTTCTTTTAGTCTTGCTTCCTCTCTTCATCTTCAATCTTCATCTTCATTTTCTTTATTCTTTCCCTGCCGCCGTGCTCTCTGCTGCTGCAGTTTGTCCCCTGCAGCGTCTCCCCAAATGGGTGGTCTTCACGATGACAGTTCTTTTATAACAAGGGGTGGGGCCACCCATCACGTAAATGGGTGACCCGCCCCCTCTGAAATCACATGACTCAGAAGGGGGTGAGTTCACTCAGTTACGTCACTGGGTGGGGGGACCTGAATGTAATGTTTTTGTTTATTTTGGCACGGGCCCTGCTGTTGTAAATTAGTTAAAAAATTGTGATAAAATCCCCCAGTCAAACAGGTGGCGAAAAATTGGGCCTTGTGTGTTGGCGGTGCCAGAACACTGTAACTCCTTGAAGTTACTCTTGTTGGATGGAGGAATTGGGCCTGATGTTGTAAATTAGTTTACAAATTGTGACGAAAGCCACCAGTCAAACAGGTGGCCAAAAATTGGGCCTTGTGTGTTAGCGGTGCCAGAACACTGTAACCCCTTGCAGTTACTCTTGTTGGAAGGAGGAACTGGGCCTGAAGTTGTAAATTAATTTACAAATTGTGACGAAAGCCCCCAGTCAAATAGGTAGTGGAAAATTGGGCCTTGGGTGTTGGAGGTACCAGAACACTGTAACCCCTTGCAGTTACTCTTGTTGGACGGAGGAACTGAGCCTGAAGTTGTAAATTACTTTACAAATTGTGACGAAAGCCACTAGTCAAACAGGTGGCCAAAAATTGAGCCTTGTGTGTTGGTGGTGCCAGAACACTGTAACCCCTTGCAGTTACTCTTGTTGGACGGAGGAACTGGGCCTGATATTGTAAATTAATTTACAAATTCTGACGAAAGCCCCCCCAGTCAAACAGGTGGCCAAAAATTGGGCCTTGGGTGTTGGCGGTGCCAGAACACTGTAACCCCTTGCAGTTACTCTTGTTGGATGCAGGAACGAGACCTGCTGTTGTAAATTAGTTTAACCACTTAAGCCCCCGAACCCTTTTTTACACTTGTTGTTTACAAGTTAAAATCAATAACATTTTTGCTAGAAAATTACTTAGAACCCCCAAACATTATATATTTTTTTCAAACACCCTAGAGAATAAAATGGCGATCGTTGCAATACTATTTGTCACATGGTATTTGCGCAGCAGTCTTACAAGCGCAATTTTTTTGGAAAAAAAATCACTTTTTTTAGTTAAAAAATAAGACAACAGTAAAGTTACCTCAATTTTTTTGTATATTGTGAAAGAGGATGTTACGCCGAGTAAATAGATACCATACATTTTAGGGTTGAAAATTGCACACACTTTCGGAATGGCGACAAACTCCGATACTTAAAAATCTCCATAGGTGATGCTCTAAATTTTTTTTATGGTTACCAGGTTAGAGGTGCAGAGGAGGTCTTTTGCTAGAATTACGATTGTGGCAATACCTCACATGTGTGGTTTGAACACAGTTTTCATATGTGGGCGTGACTTACATATGCCTTTTCTTTGCTGCGCTAGCTCCCGGTTATGGTGGCACTTTAAATTTTTTTTTAAATTTATTTTATTATATTTTTCCTCTTAACACTGTCCCTTTAAAAAAAAAATCTGATCACTTTTATTGCTATCACAAGGAATGTAAACATCCCTTGTGATAGTAATATATGGTGAAAGGTACACTTTATGGAACGATGGGGGGTCTAAAAGACCCCCCCATCCCTCCTTTGCACCTCACAGTATTCAGATTGCCAAAAACGGTGATTCTGAAAGCTGACTTTTTTTAAAACTGGCTCCGTTTCTCGACGATTAAACCAGAAGTGACGTTCTGACGTTGCTTCCGGAAATGTATGAAGGAGTCCCGATTGAAGCTGGTTGCAGCTTCCACAGGGACTCCACACAGGGGCCAGAAGTGTCGTATCGGAGCTCCGGTCTTCTGGTGGGATGGGAGACTGGAAAAGAGTGGCGAACAGTGGCATGAAGGGGGGTTGGCACCTCCTGCTCCCTGGGATAAAGACCGAGCGGCTTCTAAGCCGAATCGGCCATTATCACCGGATAGCCAGCCACCTGCTCTAAAAAACAATACGGGGGTATAGCCTGTAGCTGCAGGCTATAACCCAATACTTCCACTTAAAGCTGCCACCGTTTATAAACACTGATTCATGTTAAGTGGTTAAAAATTGTGATGACATGCTCCAGTCCAACAGGTGGTGAAAAATTAGGCCTTGGGTGTTGTCGGAGCCAGAACACTGTAACCCCTTGCAGTTACTTTTGTTGGGCGCAGGAAAGGGCCCTGCTGTTGTAAAGTGGTGTAACCACTTAACGTGAATAGCTGTTTATAAACAGTGGCTGCTTTAAGTGGACGTATTGGGGTATAGTCTGCAGCTACAGGCTATACTCTGGTACTGTTTTTTAGAGCAGGCGGCGAGCTATCCATTGATAACAGCCAATCTGGCTCGGGAGCTGCTCGGTCATTATCTCAGGCAGCTAGATGGGACATCCCCCCTCCCGCCACCATCCGCTGCTCTTCTCCGGCCTCCCATCCCACCAGGAGACCGGAGCTCCGATCTGACGCTTTTGGCCGCTGTGTGGAGTCCCTGTGGAAGCCGGAATTGGCTTTGATCGGGACTCCTTCGTACATTTCAGGAAGCAACGTTACGACATCACTACCTGTTTACTCGGCAGTTAACGGCGCCGGTTTAAAAAAATGACAGTATTCAGAATCGCTGTTTTTGGTGATCTGCATACTGTGAACTGAAGGAACAGTGTTAAGATGAAAAATATAATAAAATACATTTTAAAAGAAAAATTTAAAGCGCCACAGTTCCCGCAAGCTTTTGTAGCAAAGAAAATGCATACTTAAGTCGCGCCCCATATGAAAACGGTGTTCAAACCACACATGTGAGGTATCGCCGCAATCGCCAGAGTGTGAGCAATAATTCTAGTGAAAGGCCTCCTCTGCACCTCTAACCCGGTAACCGTTAAAAAAATTTAAAGCGTCGCCTATGGATATTTTTAAGTACTGGAGTTTGTCCCCATTCCGCGAGTGTGTGCAATTTTCAACCGTGTCATGTATGGTATCTATTTACTCGGCGTAACATTCTCTTTCACAATATACAAAAAATTGGTCTAACTTTACTGTTGTCTTATTTTTTAACTCAAAAAAGTGATTTGAAAATTTTACATAAAATAATATAAAAAGTAGAATTGTGACAAGGAAGTCAAGTGTCATA
>BLSH010192100.1:1216285-1226511 GCA_018402905.1 Glandirana rugosa | reverse complement strand
AGACCTTCAGGGCTTGGGGACTAGGATAGACGCTATAGAGCAGAAGACGGACCAATCTGTCTCCAGAATCAATCAAAACACAGCACGCATTCAGGATCTTCAGGACCAACTGGAGTCGGCCCTTTCCAAAATAGACGATCTGGAAAATCGCTCTAGACGCTACAATTTTTGAATCCGGGGAATTCCTGAGGCCATCACTGACGTTCATGCGGTCGTGAGTGACTTCATTAAGGGAATCATTCCAGGCATCCCGGAACACTGCCTGGAACTAGATAGGGCCCACAGAGCCCTTCAACCTCCGAGGGCTGATGGCTTGCCGCGAGACATCGTAGTAAAACCCCACTTTTATTGGGTAAAGGAGGAGATCATGAAGGCCTCCAGATCCACACCCAACCTTACTATCCAAGGCCACTCTGTACAGGTCTTCACCAACTTATCTCCCACTACTATACAGAAAAGAAGAACCCTGAAGCCTCTACTAGATGTCCTCACTAAGTGGTCTATCAAATACTGGTGGTCCTTCCCCTTTCGTCTGGCTTTCACCTTCAAAAGCAAGAAATTTGGCTTCTCCTCTTTCCAAGAAGGGGAACAGTTGCTGACCAAACGTAATCTCATGTCCTTGGATTCCTCTTCATCTTCTCTTCTCAAGAATGTGGGTCCTTCTAAGAGACTCTCTTCTCAAGAATGTGGGTCCTTCTAAGAGACCCTCTCCTCAGAGTCCCATTCTCCCAATGTGGCGGAAGCAGCAACAGAAGAGAGCCAAGGACTCCCATCCTCCCTGATTTTTGATCCTTTTCCCCCTTCTTGGGTGTCCAATTTCTTTTTTCTTTCTAAGAACTATCGAATCTCAGTGCTCCTCACTGTGGGTCGCTACTTTTGGGTTGTCCAATATCCCTTTTATATGTGAACTCCATATTTTTACTTTTATTTGAGCGGTTTGGGGGTGGCTCCCCTCCTCTTCTCCTCCCGGGCAGGTTCCCCTCTGGGGGGGGTGGGGGAGGGGAGGCCACCTGCAGGCTTTTTGTTCTGAGTTTAAACTGCTTTGATGATTCCTCCTGGACTTGCTTGATCCCTAAATCAAGGAGCTGGAGGAGACCCTCTAGTGGGTCCTGAACGCTCCACTCCGGAAACCCCGGCCATATTGGTCGAGGGCTCCCTGATAGGTTTGTGGTTATATTATTGTTACTAGATATTTTTACACCTCCAGGGTAGGCCATAAGTTGTATTTCTGTTTGGGTTCCAAAGAAGTGGCCGGGAAGGAGGTTATGCTCCTCCCTCTGACTTCTGGATATTTTTGATGGTATTCCCTTGGTCAGATGTAGTTCTGCTGTTTGGGCAGACACATTTTTTATTTTTCCTGCCGATGAGGGGGCCCTCTAGTCTCCTCATCTACAGGAACCTGGGAGGGTGTGAGGCTAGTCTTTGCCGCTCCCCTCCTTTATTTGTTTTTTCTTCCACCTCTCGTTCTCCTCTCTTCTATTCTCTTGCTTCATCTTTGTTTTTATATTCTCTTTCTAGTCACCAGGGTAACCTTCTTCATAGAGGGCCAACGCGACCCAATTTTGTATTTGCTGGGTTCGAAAGATCCTTCTTCCTACCTCTGACGGGTCAGGTGAGTCTTTGGCCAGTGTTTCATGTAGATCGATCCTCACACAGTCACCATGTCCGTTAATCCATCAACTTTCTTGAGAGTGGCATCGCACAACGTACAGGGCCTTAACTCTCCCATAAAACTGAAAAAATATTTTAGTTTAGCCCGTTCCCATCATTTAGACATACTCTTGCTCCAGGAAACCCACTTCCCAGAACATTATATTCCTAAATACATACACCCCAACTTTCCACAGTTCTTTCTGGCAAACGCCACAGATAAGACAAGAGGTGTGGGAATCTTTTTCGCTAAACACCTAGCCTTCACCCTCACAAAAGAAATTAAAGACCCAGAGGGGAGGTTTATTCTTATAAAAGGGACCCTGAAGGGAGCGATGTATTCCTTCTTGTCTTATTATGCTCCGAATCTCGGTCAAGCTAAATTTCTTCATGGGTTATTTAATCTTATCCTGCCCCATCTAGAGGGGAATGTTATTGTGGGGGGGGACTCTAACTTGGCCTTTGATCCTATGCTTGACAAGTCAGGCTCAGGAGCACCTCGCCTAATTCGACCCCCGAAACACAGCCTTAAGCTCACTAGACTACTTTTTTCATTAGGTAATATTTGGAGGGAACTAAATCCCAGGGTGAGGGACTACACTCACTATTCAGCCCCACATAAAAGTATGGCGAGAATAGACCACATTTTTGTCCCAGCCTCCATATCCCATTTGATTTTCAAATCCACCATTAAGGACTCCCCTTTATCTGATCACTCACTGGTAATAATATATATCGAAGTTGAGCCAGGTGGGGCGAGGAACCTCTATTGGCGATTGAATGAATAACTCCTGAATAACCCAGTACACTGTACAATGTTAGAGAAGGAACTTAAGGACTACTTTCTCAGGAATGATAATGGGGAAGTGTCACCCCCTATACTGTGGGCAGCCCATAAAGGGGTAATGAGGGGAAAGCTCATCCAATTATCAGCCAGGTTAAAAAGGGAGAGGAGGATCGACAGAGAAGCTAGAACGTGAATTTCAAGAACTTGCTAAAACCCATAAGAGGAATCCGACTCACATATCTTGAGCTCAACTGGAAGCGGGGAAAGTAGCCTTAAATCTCGCCCCTACTACCAAAGCTGAGAAACAAATTCAATGGTCTAGAGCTCATTGGTATCTACAGAGAGACCACATAGGGCCCAGGTTGGCTGCCAGACTGTCCCCCAGGTGTTATTCCTACTCTTTCCCTAAGATTAGGGATCATTTGGGCGATCTCACTCAGAACCCAAAACGGATTATGTCCACCTTTCAAAATTTCTACGCCAAACTTTACGACGCAGGACACGTGGTTCCCTCTCCTTCCCTCAAAGCCTTTTTAAATTCCATCGCCTTCCCTAGACTCTCAGAAGATCATTTAGCATCTTTGGAATTGCCTTTTAGTGATGCGGAGGTGCTGGAGGTGATTAGAAACCTTAAGAAAGGCTCAGCCCCTGGCCCGGATGGCTTTTCCACGGGCTACTATAAAACCTTTGGCCCAATTATTGCCCCTTTTCTAACGAAATTCTTTAATTCATTGAGGACCAGTATAGATCTACAAAGCTAATAGAGCATTTGTGTCGGTCATTCCCAAACCTGGAAAGGACCAATCAGATGTTAGCAACTACAGACCTATCTCCCTGATAAATAATGACCTTAAAATTATGACTAAAGGTTTAGCTAACAGACTGTCGAAGTTTATAGGTCAATACATCCATAAAGACCAAGTAGGCTTTATCCCGGGCAGGCAAGGCCCTGACCAGATCCGCAGAGCGGTCGATATTGTGTCTTTGCTCAACTCGAATTGGGATGGGGGCCCCACTAGGGAGGGTTATATTTTATCTGTTGACTTGCAAAAAGCCTTTGACTCGGTAGATTGGTCTTACCTCTTTGAAGTCCTGAGTAGATGGGGTTTTGGTCCTAGATTTATTCAAACTCTAAAAGCCTTATATTCAAACCCTAGTGCCCAGGTCAAGCTTCATAACTTTTACTCGGAACCCTTTCCCATCTTTCGAGGTACTAGACAAGGATGCCCTCTATCCCCATTAATATTCGCAATAGCGATGGAGTCTCTGGCCATTGCCATTAGGGATAATCCAGATATTCAAGGGATAGAATGTGGTCCACACTCGCACAAATGTGCATTATTCGCAGACAACTTGCTCCTGTTCATTTCCTCCCCCCTTGCATCCACCCCCCAGATTATTCAACTACTCCAAACGTTTGGAGAAATATCGGGTCTCTGCGTGAATTGGTCTAAATCTGCGGCTCTAAATATATGTATGCCAGAACAAACTCTACTCCGACTTAAAACCCTCTACAAGTATACTTGGAATTCTTCTCAGATACCTTACTTGGGGGTCAGTCTGACAGCTACCATTAACAAACTCTTTGAAGCCAACTACCGTCCCTTACTTAAGAAATTAGCACAGGATCTCTCCAAATGGGACCTGGAGGGTCTCTCCTGGTTGGGCAGGATACATGCAGTCAAAATGACCCTTCTTCCTAAGATTCTTTATTACTTTAGAGCTCTCCCCATCCCAGTCAGGAAGTCTAACTTGCAAAAACTGCAATACCAAATTCTGAAATTTATTTGGGCCCGCAGGGGATTTATATGTTCAGCCAATGTGCTAAACAGGAAACGTAACCAGGGGGGTCTAGGACTTCCACACCTCTTTAAATATTATCAGGCAGCTCAATTGACTCTCAACCGTCTTCTCCAGAGGGAATACACCTGACTGGATTAAAATAGAGAGACAGGAAGTTCCCCTCAATACTATTGATTTCTTGGTGGGAGCTCCTCATAAATTGAGACCCCCAATACTTTCCCCTACTCTGTCTCACTCCATAGCTCTTTGCGACTCTGTTTTTAAATCTCCCAAATTAATCTCAAATCTCCGCCCACTCACTCACCTCTTTAATAACCCTCAGTTCCCACCGGGTTTAGACATTAGGGCCTTTAAGTGGTGGACGGACAAGGGTTTATACCGTATTGGCCATTATTTAACTCTGGCTGGTCCTCTGTCCTTAGCGCACTGCATTGATAAGCTAGATATGCCACTCTCGGAAAGGTTTCGTTTTTTTCAAATTCACCATTTCCTGAACTCCTGGTGGAAATCCAGAAATGATCATACAGGTATTACTTCATATGAACAATGGTGCTCGGGAACTGTGGACCCAAGAGGTGGTATCTCGTTGATCTATGCTTCACTGATGGAGGACTCAACTAAACCATCGTTTGTTGAAAAATGGGAGGGGGATCTGGACGTTGTATGGGAAGCGGACAAATGGACCTCTATGTTTTTGCGATGTTTTAAGGGGATCGCTAATATTTCCTTGAGGGAGGCAAACTTAAAGGTAGTTACCAGGTGGTATTGGGTTCCATCCCGGTTAGCAGCTATGTTCCCTAGTTCCTCCAACCTCTGCTTTAGGGGATGCGAACACATGGGCACCTTCCTCCACACGTGGTGGGACTGTCCACGCCTTTGGGGATTCTGGAACAAAATTTTTCACATGGTCCGTAAGATCTCGGGCCTCTCGGTTCCCCAGAACCCAGAAATAGCCCTCCTTAACTCTAAACCTGAGGGTATGTCCAAACCAACATTTAAACTCACCCAATTTATTTTACTTGGTGCTAAGATCACAGTAGCCAGATCTTGGAAGCGTCCCTCTGTGTCTTTCATCGAGGCTAAACGGAAAACATCTTGGATCATGGTTCAGGAAAAGCTGGCCAATATTATCCTTGATACTTCCCCTAAATTTGATCTTGTCTGGGAACTCTCTTTCTCTTCTTATTGTGGTTACTTTGGCTTTTTTTTTTGTTGGCTAGGATCTGTTAGATACATGTGTTACTCTATGCCTTCCCTACCATGTGGTTGGAGGAGGATAATAGAAACTCTCTCAAAGTGGCCTATATAAATGGGGTATGGCCGATTGGTTGACTCTAGTTCACATGGATTCAGCAGAGGTCATGTCCACAAAAGCCTTTCATTGTATGGTGATTCCTGGAGCGGAGTGGGATGGTGTCTGTCTCCCTGGTTACAGTATGTTCCCATTTGGGGTGACTGGGGGGACAGCTAGTCCTTTCCTGCCTAGGGGCTATATTTTTTCTTATTTTTCTTTATGTTATTTTACTTCTCCCTGACTTCTGCCTCCTCCGTTTAATACCAACGGTGCCTTATACTTGTAAAACAGGCTTTGTATATCTATTATGACATCCCGTTTTGTAGGCATGAGCTTGTTTTTCTTTGTGTATTTTATAAGAGAGTATTTGACTAACAGATTCTAACGTTCTATAATTGTCTCCTTTGTTGTACCAAAACATGTCTTCAATAAAAGTTTTTGAAATGAAAAAAGACCCAAAGTCCATCTAGTTCCACCAAAAAAAAAATGTAAAACAATCATACAATCCCATATACACAGTCCTATACCCACAGCTGATACAGACGAAGTCGAAGAACCCAAGCAAAGCATAATCCAATTTGCTACAGCAGGGGAAAAAATTCCTTCCTGATCGCATGAGAGGCAATCAGAAATTCCCTGGATCAACTTTACCTATAAATGTTAGTACCCAGTTAGATTATGTAAATTTAGGAAAGAATCCAGGCCTTTTTTAAAGTAATCTACTGAGCTGGACAGAACCACCTATGGAGAGAGTCTATTCCACATTTTCACAGTTCTTACTGTAAAGAAACCTTTCCATATTTGGAGATTAAATCTCTTTTCCTCCAGATGTAAAGAGTGCCCCTTGTCCTCTGTGAATAACTCAACACCAAGTTCACTATATGGACCCCTTATGTATTTTATACATGTTGATCATATCCCTCCTAATCTCCTCTTCTCAAAACAATTCGAGTAAATTCGGTTCCTCTCATCTGTCCTCATAGCTGAGCTCATCCATTTTTTCCTTATCAGTTTTGTTGCCCTTCTCTGGACTTGCTCATGTTCCCCAATATTGCCCAAAACTGAACTGCATATTCCAGATGAGGTTTTACTAGTTCTTTCTCGTGACCATCTAAAATGTCATCATCCATGTGGTGGTCTAATAAATTTGCAGAGTGGCTAATACGAGATGTGCAGCACCTGAAACTACGGATACTGGAAGCCTGTGCTAGCATTTCTCCTGCGGTGTTGCTATCAGTGTGTGAAGAGTGGGAGAAGAGGGTTGCATTGACAACCCAGCACAATGGACAGCACATTGAACACATTTTATAAGTGGTCAGAAACTTGTAAATAACTCATGAAAGACTAAAGTTACGTTAAAACTAAGCACACCATTGTTTTTCTTGTGAAATTCCCAATAAGTTTGATGTGTCACATGACCCTCTTCCTATTGAAAAAACAAAAGTTGGATTCAAAATGGCCAACTTCAAAATGGCCGCCATGGTCACCACCCATCTTGAAAAGTTTCCCCCCTCAAATATACTAATGTGCCACAAACAGGAAGTTAATATCACCAACCATTCACATTTTATTAAGGTGTATCCATATAAATGGCCCACCCTGTAGAATGTTTGGGAAAGGAGCAAGCATGCATGCAAGATGCCTGAACAAAAAGCAAATAGTTTAAAAAGAGCAAATCCACTTGGCAGACTGAACATTAGCAATAATCAATGATCATGTGGATATTGAAAAGGGGAACTCATCTCTCTGTATTATTAACAATGACAATCAGAATACCTTCTGTGTCTTAAAGAACATATTACTGAGAGGCTTGCAATTTTTTTTAGAGATAAACGAAAAGCTGAAATAAATTATTGTGGTATAATTATTTCACTGTATGATTGTATAATGCTGAACATAATTTCCAAGGACAAATATTCAAAAACAAGAAGCAATGTTTGTAAATGATGAAGTGTTACCAAGAAAACAAAACAAATAAATAAGTAAATAAATAAATATGTAAACTGGCCATTCTGAAGCAGCTAAGTAAAATACAGGTATATGGATAGAGGATTGTTATTCTATTGTCATATTTTAAAGCAAATTACATAAGCTGGAAACATACAACTATAATATTCCAGTTCATTTCAGTGCTTCCATTACTGGTGCACACCTATACTGTAAATACCTTATATAAGCATGAGAATCTGTAATCTTCTCATCCTTAGAGCTTTAATGATAAATATCCACTTCTGGCATATTTTTTGGAATTTTATCAGCTGTTAAATGTTGTCTGTATAGCCATTAAGGAGATTTCCCTTAACTTACTGTTCATTTGACACCCATGAAATAGATGGCTAGTGAGCAAAATTTTTCAAATGAGGATCAAGATAGCTATAGTAACCTCAGAGAGGCCCTATCTTTTATTTTCTCCATTTTATATCTAAAAAATGTGGTGTTCACATTTAAACAAACAGTATACAATGTTTCAATTGGATTACTTTTATTTAAAGCCACCCCACACCTCTCCCTATTTTATCTACACTAGCCCAATATTTTAAAGATGTAAATAATCATATCAATGCTGACAAATATAGCATAACACATAAACTAATGGAGCCTGGTCTATAGGAAGAGTGAAAACAAGGACATACTTACATAAATGTCTGCACCATAAAATCCATCCTGATAAACAACACTGCAAATATGCACACACAGAGAAGATACAGATTAGTACAAGGTAGTAAACAATCATGTAAGACATGTTTGCATTATTCTGTAGCTGCTACATAGATAAAATAATGGCTAGATGTTAATGTTTATTAATTATTACCATAACACCATTCTGTCACTGCTGTAGTTTCTAAAAAAAGAGCTTGTCAAATTTTTGGTTTTACTATCAAATATCTACTAAATGACTGAATATTCTCATCTTCTGTCAGTTTAAGCAAATATTGTGGAAATCATGATTTTACTGTTACATTTAAATGGACTTTTGTATTTAAACATTGAAAGTAATGTCTATGTTGCCCCCTAGCAGTGAGCAATTAGATATTTCTTTTATACATTCCCACATTATAAAATTGACAGTTGAAATGTAATTGGTAGATAGTAGTGTTGCAGTTGACTTCTTTAAATAGACATAACATAACAACCTAAAGAAATAGGCACATGAGAGTGGAAGCCTCTTTCATCAACAGCTACCCTATCCACCTGCTACAATCCCATTGTGAATCCTAATTTACTAACATGTATGCAGTAAAGGGGACTACCTAGAGTTTATTTTCAACTGTTACCCAGTCAAGCAGAACATTGCATTATATAGTAGTTTTGGAAATGTAAAGGTGGCCACACTCTCTACAATATGCTCATACAATCTCTGGAAAACCTCCTTTACAACTACTAAAAACGATGTAGTTCAAAACATTAAAACATCTAAACAAGACATTAAAATTATATATACTGTAGTTCCTTCTAGGTTCTACATAGTATTAGTATATCTAAAGGAGACTGCAAAATCATACTGTAATAATGTGTAAAGTTTTAGAACCATTATTCAAAGAAAAATATCAACAAAAACACTATAATGACTACAAAGACCTAACTTGAGTCACCAGGTAGTCATTTTCAACTTAATTGAAGCCCAACTCTGCAACATCTAAAAACTCTCCCTTGCAATGCACTGTGCCTGCAGGGGTTAACTTCTTGTTTAATCTAGAGGAGAGTAAAAATCCTCCACTTCCCTGGCAGAATGTGCTCCCCCATGATCCATTGGTAGACTGTCCCTCAGTGTTCTCATGTCCAATGCAGGGCTTGGACCCTAAATCAGTCTAGATGACATAATGACCTTAGAGTGCTGGAGCATGTGTGAGAAGATGCTGTCTAGCAGCCCAGAGGAGCATTTATAAATAAATATACCTTTTTGTTACCTCTATACCTAAATGAGCAGCCCCATTGCAAGGAAGCATTTTCAAGTTCCCTGAAGTACAGCTTTAATTGAACACACATTCAAAAAGCAAAAACATTTTCTGTATCTGTAAAAATTTTATTATTGCCCAAAACTGCTATACTGTACCGTGTCAAATGAAAAGTCTTCACAAATCTGACAAGCATTTTCTTATTGGAAGTCTAAGGCCAAAACATTTAATATATTCTTTTGTTACAGCTCTACTTATCTGAAAACATTTATGTATCAATACGGTTTATTTGAGATACCACTTCAATACTATGCACTTAGAACCCTTTACTACCAGACCAATTTTCAGTTTTCAGTGCTGTTGCGCTTTGAATGACAATTGCGCGGTCGTGCGACGCTGTACCCAAAATAATTTACAAAACCGGAATCTGAAGGTTATTCTTTTACGAACAGTCTAAACACTTCTGAAAAGTAAACTGTGCCATGTCATATCGTCAAAACCCGTTATTATTTTAAAAATGTCTATGTCTTTTACAAAAACGAAAAACTTACACACAAGTTAATTTCGACATGAAGTCCCTTGAACTTTTACGAAGGAACGTTACCCCGACGAGTAAATCCATATCTCCATTGTTTTTCCATATAAATAAATATTTACGAGGAGACCCGACGATCTGTCGTAGAAGAGTGTGTACGAGGTCGTGAGATTCCAGTAATACAGTAGATCTGACTAAATCCCAGGTTCGGGACGTAACCTGTACTCTTGTGACTCCCTGTCAGATGGTTACCTAGTACCC
>BLSH010192100.1:1199172-1215192 GCA_018402905.1 Glandirana rugosa | reverse complement strand
TTTCTTTGCATTTGACATATGTGAAGAACACAGCAGCCTTATTCAATACATAGGAAGTAAGTATACTGTACTGTAAAAAATAAACAGTTGTACACACACACACACACACACACTCCCGATTACATGGCCACTTCCTATGTTAGGGTCCCTAGATGTATTTGGGGTCTTTTAGACCCCAAATCTCTTCTAAAGAGGACCTGTCATTAAAAAAAATAACGTAATGTCTTTTTGGTACATACAACCTACTGATGCCTCATTGGTAATTTTCTTTTGGCATCTATTTTTATCTTTGAAATTTACCAGTGGCTGCTGCATTTGCCACTTAGGCTTATACGTGAGTCAATAAGTTTTCCCATATTTTTTGGGCAAAAGTAGGGGGGTCGACTTATACACGGGTCGACTTATACACGAGTATATACGGTAATATCTTTAGAACATGTCCTATGAACTTATCACCCTACTTCAAGTAGCTTTTTAATACAGAAGGAAATGCTGCTGGTTAATATGGAAATTCATACTTTATGAAGTATAATGTGCATCTCAGAATGCATTATTAATCACCTTTAGGCTGGGTTCACACTAGGCCGATTCTCAGACCGACATGAGGAGCACAAGTCGCATTACGTCACAAAAACAATGATTTCCTATGAGAGCCATCTTAACTGGTCCGACTTGTGTTTTTCAAAGTCGGACCGACTTTGAAAAAGGTTCCTGTACTACTTTTGTCCGACTTTAATCCTACTTCAGCCCATTGAAAGGCATTGAGGTCGGATCAAAGTCGGATCAGTGTCTTCACTGATCCGACTTTGGCATGCGACTTATGCTCTGGGGATCATGAAGGGGAACTCCATGCCAAATTTAAAAAAAAAAAACGGCGTGGGGCCCCCCAAAATCCATACCAGACCCTTATCCGAGCACACAGCCCGGCAGGCCAGGAAAGGGGGTGGGGACGAGCGAGCGCCCCCTCCTGGACCATACCAGGCTGCGTGCCCTCAACATGGGGAGTATGGGTGCCTTGGGGCAGGGGGGGCTCTGCGCCCCCCACCCCAAAGCACCTTGTCCCCATGTTGATGAGGACAAGGGCCTCTTCCCGACAACCCTGGCCGTTGGTTGTCGGGGTCTGCGGACGGGGACTTATCGGCATCTGGAAGCCCCCTTTAACAAGGGGCCCCCAGATGCCGGCCCCCCACCCTATGTAAATGAGTATAGGGTACATCGTACGCCTACCCATTTACCTGGGGAAAAAATGTACAAAAAAATACTACACAAGTTTTTTAAATATTTTATTAAATCAGCTCCGGCGTCTTCTCCCCTCTCCGGTGTGTTCTTTCTTCAGCTCTTTTTCGGGGTCTTCCATCTTCTGAGGGGTCTTCTTTCTTCTCCTTCTCTGCGGAGTCTTCTACTCTTTTGCAGGTCTTCTCTGCTGTCCTCTTCCCTCTGTTCTTCCTCTCTTCTTCTTCTTCTTCCCATGTTGACACGACGCGATCTCCTTCACGAATGCCCTCTCCGCTGTGTGCTGTGCCTTATATTGGCATGGGGCGGGGCCACCCGCTGACATCACCTGAAGGCCCCACCCCTTATGAGGTCACAACCGGGGGCGGGCTGTGACATCATAGGGGCGGGGCCTGCCAGGTGATGTCAGTGGGTGGTCCCGCCCCATGCCAATATAAGGCACAGCACACAGCGGAGAGAGCATTCGTGAAGGAGATTGCGTCATGTCAACATGTAGATCGGGAACCGCCTGTCACTCTAAAGACCAGCCATATTTACCTGTATGAGGCTGTAGAATTGAGTGTGTGTGTGTGTGTGTGTGTGGGGAGATGGAGGTATGTTCATTGCAGCTGCCAGTCTGTGTTGACAATGTTGTCATATTTTAATTAAGAAATGGTGGAGGTATGTGTGGTCTTATTAATGTTTACATTTCAATAAAGTAATTTCAATTTTTTCTATTACCCGCATTACTCCTTTTTGATGATTCTCTGGAGGATTTCTTTCTATCTTGGGAGTGTGCACCACACACACTCTCGGGCACAGCTGTTTGGCCCAAGACCAGATGCCAAGAGGCCGCATATTTCTGTGCGGCCAGTGCCAAGGGGTTAATCAGTTATCCTGAAAGATGATTCAAGATAGTTGAAAACACCTTTACTCTAGGGCAAAATTGAATGATTCTAATGCCCGGTATAAATGTCTATTCTGCACAAGGTACAGACAAGTCTTGTGGGATCCATGCCTCTTTCATTTTAATAAATGTTAGCTTGTCCACATTGGCTGTGGACAGACGGCTGCGCTTGTCTGTGATAACGTCCCCTGCTGTGCTAAACACATGTTCAGACAATACACTGGCTGCAGGGCAGGCCAGCACCTCCAAGGCATAAAGGGCAAGCTCAGGCCATGTGCCCAATTTGGAGACACAGAAGTTGAATGGGGCAGACCCATCAGTCAGTACGTGTAGGCGTGTGCACACATACTGTTCCACCATATTGCTGAAATGCTGCCTCCTGCCAAGACGTTGCCTATCAGCTGGTGGCGTGCTGCTAACAAAGCTTTTCCACATTTCGGCCATGATAACCTTGCCTTCTGAGGTGCTGGCGGTGCCACAGCTGCGTTGGCGTTCTCTTCCTCCTCCTCTGCCTTCGCCTTGTACTTCCACTGAGCCCCCGGTGTCATTTGGGAATGCCCTCAGCAGTGCATTTACCAGCGTGCGCTTGTAGTTGCGCATCTTCCGATCACGCTCCAGTGAGGGAATTAAGGATGGCACATTGTCCTTGTAACAGGGATCCAGCAGGGTGGCCACCCAGTAATCAGCACGTTACAATGTGGGCAACTCGGCTGTTGTTGCGCGGGCACTGCAGCATGTAGTTGCTTATGTGTGCCAGGCTGCCCAGAGGCAAAGACAAGCTGTCCTCTGTGGGAGGTGTTTCATCTGTGTCCTCCGTATCCCCTCAGCCACACTCTGATCTTGTCCCCGACTTGTTTGTGCAGGGAAGGGATGGCTCACCTGGAAAAGTAGTAGCAGCTGGGAACCACGTACTGTGGAACAGCCACTGCCATCAGGTTTTTAAAACTGTCCATGTCCACCAGACGAAAGGCCAGGAATTTTGAAATGCTGGCATTCAGGGCCAGGGGTCGCGAGTGGGTAGGGGGGTACTTCCTCTTTCTCTCCAGTGTTTGGGAGATGGACAGCTGTAAGCTTCCATGGGACCGTGTGGAAATGCTTGGGGATGGTGGCGGACATGGTGGCGTTGCTGTCACATTGTCTGTTTGCTGGGTGGCAGGTGACAGTGGCACTGTAGAGGTGGAGCAAGAGGCAGCAGCAGAAGAGGAAGCAGAAGGAGCCTGAGACCTTTCTTGGATTTTGAGGTGCTTATTCCACTGCAGCTCGTTCTTTGCATGTAGATGCCTGGTCATGCATGTTGTGCTCAGGTTTAGAACATTTATGCCTCGCTTTGCACAGCGTGCAAACCACTCGTGTCTTGTCATCAGCCCATTGACTGAAGAACTGCCACGCCAGGGAACTCCTTTGAGCTGCCTCTGGTGTGCTAGGTCCCTGGGTGCGGTGGGTAGTAGCAGGCGTACTGTCTAGGGATGGTTGCTCCGCTTTTGCAACCTGCTTCCTCTTTTGCTGTGCTGGTGCCTCTGTGCGACCACCACCTCTTCCTCCAAACTGCACATGTCACTCGCATGACCTTCATTCCATGTGGGGTCTAGGACCTCATCATCCTCCACATCATCTTCCACCCACTCTTCACCACTGCCCTCCTTGTCAGCCTGCACACTGTAGAAAGCCGCAGCAGTTGGCACCTGTGTTTCATCATCATCAGAGACGTGCTGCGGTGGTGTTTCTATGTCCTCATCCTGAAACAGAAGTGGTTGGGCATCGGTGCATTCAATGTCTTCCACTTCTGGGGCAGGGCTATGTGGTCGCCCACGGAAAGCACACCAGCAGAGTCATCAAAAAGCATAAGAGACTGCTGCATGACTTGGGGCTCAGACTGCTTGGCTGATTTACAAGGGGCTGAGGTGAAAGACAGATGGCAATGGGGTTCAGGTGCCAACTCTGAGCTTTCAGCAAGGGACCGGGTGGGAGACAATGTGAAGGAACTGGAGGCATTGTCAGCCACCCAATCTACTATCGCCTGTACTTGTTCTGGCCTCACCATTCGTTGAGCGGCATTCGTGCCTACCATATAACGTTGAAGGTTCTGTCGGCTACTCGCACCTGAGGAAGGTGTTTCACTTGTGCGTGTAGCTAGCACAGATCGACCATGTCCTCTCCTTGCAACAGGAGCTTCACCAACACCAGCAGCACCAGCAGCACCAGCAGCACCACGACCACGTCCCTTATTTGACGCTCTCCTCATTCTGGATGCAAATTTATATTATTTTTTAAACCAGCAATGTAGACGCAAATTTTAATGATGTACAAGAAATGCACAGCAAGGTGCAAATGTACTATGTAGCACTAGTTATTATTCTTTTTTTTTGAACCAGCAATGTAGACACACTTTTTAATTTTGAGCAAGAAATGCACAGCAAGGTGCAAATGTACTATGTAGCACTATTTTTTATTTTTTTTTAAACCAGCAATGTCGACACACTTTTTAATTTTATGCAAGAAATGCACAGCAAGGTGCAAATGTACTATGTAGCACTATTTATTATTCTTTTTTTTTGAACCAGCAATGTAGACAAACTTTTTATTTTTGTGCAAGAAATGCACTGCTGGCCGCAAATGTAGTATTTAGAATATTTTTTTTTTTAAACCAGCAATGTAGACACACTTTTTATTTTTGTGCAAAAAAAGCACCGCTGGCCGCAAATGTAGTATTTAGAATATTTTTTTTAACCTCCCTGGCAGTATTCCCGAGTGTGGCTCGGGGTGGAATTTCAGTACCATTAGCGGTAACCCCGAGCCACACTCGGGATTGCATCGCTGGATCCAAGGCAGCATTACTCACCTTGTCCCCTAGATCCAGCGATGTCCTGCGATGTGTCTGCGGGCTGTGTCCTCTGCCCGATGCCTCTGTGTGCCGGGCTCCATTTCCTGCGAGCATCGCGTCACACGGGGGTGGAGACCGGCGGCAAATTCAAAAAGTGAAACACACAGTAAGCATACAGTACACTGTAATCTGTAAGATTACATTACTGAATGAAATCATTTCAGAACCCCTTTGTCCCTAATGGTGTGCCCAGTGCCCTGTATGGACTTTTATATTATATATGTCATTCTTTCTGCCTGGAAACTTGAGAATGTCCATGGCAAACCAAAAAGTGTCTCTTTATGTCAAAAGTGTTTTTGATCAGTTAGAAAACACCGATAGTAAATAAGAATAATTTGCAGAATTGAGTGATACTGATTTTTGGGGAAATTTATCAGCAGACACTGAAAGTGACGACAGCGACAATTCTGCAAACTGTTTTTGGTTTGATTACATTATTGAATACATTTTATTACTCTTACGTTATTATTTTTGATAATTATTTTTAGTTATTTATTATATTATAATTTATGATTTCATGTTTCAAACGTTATCACACCTGGGACGTCTACTAGAGACTTGTTTGGACAGATTTAAGTGAGTTATTCCTAAAAATTACAGGCCTACAATATAAAATGCCAAATTTCCATGCAAAATAATGGTACCGCTTTCAGACCCAAAAATCTGAAATAATCATACCGCCAGGGAGGTTAAACCAGCAATGTAGACGCACTTTTTATTTTTGTGCATGAAATGCACCTCTGGCCGCAAATGTAGTATTTACAATATTTTTTTTTTATAAACCAGCAATGTAGACACTTTTTAATTTTGTGCAAAAAATGCCCCACTGGCCGCAAATGTAATATTTTGTACAAAAAAAAATATATATATATAATTTGTCTAACTGCAGTGTAAAAGCAGTATTTAAATATGCCAAAATGTTGCCAACTGAACTAACAGAACACGGTTAAAGTAGTGTCCCTGACACACAAGCAGTTGCAAGTGCACTGCACTTGCAAAAATGGCTGCAAACGCCCACCTAACAAATAGAAAAATTGCTTAAGTTTTATATGAGGAACTTTGCTTAGCAAAAAAATGTACTCTAGCAAACAAAAATCTCTTCTAGCACTCACCCACCAATAAATCCCTGTTTTTAACAGCTTTTCTAAAGCTAATCTGTCCCTCACAGCAGCAGCAGCATCCTCTCCCTACACTAGTAAGAGATGATTTTCTAAAGCTAATCTGTCCCTCACAGCAGCAGCAGCATCCTCTCCCTACACTAGTATGAGATGATGTGACATGCAGCACTACGTGACTCCAGCTTATATAGAGGCTGGGTCACATGATGCACTGGCCAATCACAGCCATGCCGTTAGTAGGCATGGTGTGATGGCTTCTAAGGGCAAACGAGTGAAACGCTTGTTGATTGGCTGCCCTGCAGCTATTCAACATGCGTGAAAAAGGGGCGAAAAAATACCCGAACCCAGACTTTTTCTCAAATGTCCGGGTTCGGGTCACGGACACCCTAAAGTCCGGTACGAATACAGTTCGGGTTCGCTTAACTCTACCCACCGGCACACCCACATTTCTCAAAATTGTTCAGATTTAAGTTATCCTGTGTAATCATGTTTTCCATTGGTATGAGTTTGCTCAGCACCTCAAACCACGCCACCAGAGAAAGAACAACTTGTCGCTTACAGTGCCGTGGAATGATTTGTCTAGAAAACATTAGCAAATATTAGGAACAGTCTCAAAGCATAATGTTTTACTGATTTCACTGTGCCAAGAATCAAAGATAGTAAAGCTATTTGTGGGATATTATTGTATTTTTGTGAGGTAGCAGTCATTATAAAAGTTAAAGGTCATGTCCCAATACCTCTTCTTCTGGGGTCTCCGGCCTGCTTGCTATGGAGGTATACAGTGCATACTCGTTCCTTAGCTGTGTGTGTCTATGAAGCCGTACTCCATAGACACACACACAGAGGGGCTTAAACTCATCCCACTTCCTCCTTACTACATTTGACTGACAGCAGCATGAGACAATGCCTCCTGCTACTGTCCAAGTCCCTGTGTGAAGAGGAAGAGAGGAGAGAAGAGATGTAGCCGTGCACACCACTGGATGTCTTCTCCCCTCTCTTTCCCTTCACACAGGGAAGGAGGAGGACAGAAAGCAATGTACATTTTTTTTAATAGATTTTAACTGTTAACCAGTGGCACATCAGTGACAAAGCTGGGTACTTTGATTATTTATATTCTTAACCACTTCAATGCTGGGCACTTTTACCCCCTTCCTGCCCAGTAGACATGTGCAATTCATTTTGTAACTAATCAAAATTAGGCCAAATTTTGCATCTTTGGGACATTTGGATGCATCCGAATGGCCAAAGAATACAAAAAACAAATTTCAACTAATACAAAAGAAATTTTAACAAAAATAACAAATTAATTCGGCATGATTAGTTCGTTTGTTAAAGATCTAATAAAACAGTAGGTTGACTCGGAGTAAATCATACAGTCCAATCAGCTGATGGAGGTTGGATTAATAATACTTGCAAAGTGCATTCCTGAGAACTGAGTGAGAAGGGTGTTGTATTTGAGCAGAGGAGACAAGTTTTGAGAATGAGCAGGAGAGGTATTGTGGGTGTGTGTTAATGGATTCAAGCTCTAAACATCAGGTTCCTCCTGGTACCAGCAGCAGTAACACAGTACAATCACTGGCAAAGTGCATTCCTGAGAATGGTGTTGTATTGCATTTGAGCAGCGGAGACGAGTTTTGAGAAGCAGCAGAAGAGTCATTGTCATTGTGTATGTGTGTTAATGGATTCAATAAACAAACAGCTTTCATAATTATGATCTGCTATCACAAATATATACATAAATAACAAATTATCCAAAAATGAAACCTTAACCACCTTCCGCCCAACCTATAGCAGAATGATGGCCGGGCGGTGGTTTCATTATCCTGACTGGATCTCATATGATGTCCAGCAGGATAACCCATGATCGCACAGCTGCGGGAGCGTGCAGCACGGTGATCGGAGGTGTGGTGTGTCAATCTGACACACTGCAACTCCGATCGTGGTAAAGAGCCTCTGACTGAGGCGTTTTACCACATGATCAGTTGTGACCAATCACATCTGATGACAGTGTGAACCAGGAAGTGTCGGTAAATGGCTTTCCTTGGTTCACGCTGACAGAGAGAGCCGGTCGGGGGCTCTCCTGTCAGAGGGGGTCTGTGCTGATAAACAACACATTGATTATCAGCTCAGTCCCCAAAAGAGGTGCCCACCACAATGCCAATCACTGCCCATCAGCTGCCAGCCAGTGCCCACGAAAATGCCAGTCAGTGCCCACCAAATTGCCAATCAGTGCCCATCAGTGCAGCCTGTTAGTGCCCTTCAATGATGCCAATCAGTGCCCATCAATAATTACTGACAGTACCTCCTCATCAGTGCTGCCCATCAGTGCCATCTATTAGTGCCCATCAGTGTCATCTATCAATGCCCATTAGTGCTGACTGTCAGTGCCCATCAATGCCACCTGTCAGTGCCCATCAGTGCCACCTATTAGTGCCCATCAGTGCCGTCTATCAGTGCCCATCAGTGCCCGTCAGTGCCACTTATCAGTGCCCATCAGTGATGCCTATTGGTGCCCATCAGTGCTGCATATCAGTGATGCCTATCAGTGCCCATCAATTATACATATTAGGGCCTCCTCATCGGTGCCCATCAGTGTCAGCTTATCAGTGCCAACTCATCAGTACCCATCAGTGCCCGTCAGTGAAGGAGAAAACAAAATTGTATACCAGAAATGAAGCAAAACTTTAAAAAAAAAAAAAAATTATATTTTTTAATTTGTTTAGCAAAAAATAAAAACCCCAGTTGTGATAAAATATCACAAAAGAAATCTCTATTTGTGGGAAGGAAAATTATGAAAATTTAGTTTGAGTAGTGTTGCATGACTGCGTAATTGTCATTCAAAATGTAACAGCACTGAAAGCTGAAAATTGTCCTGGGCAGGAAGGGGGGAAAGTGCCTGGTATTGAAGTGGCTAAACAATAAAAAACGAATCGATTAGTTATAACAAATATCTATACTCTACAGAAATAATGATTTAATGTAACATAATGAATATAACAAAATGAAATTGTGTATATTATGAATGAACATGAAACGAAAGGAAACAAAATTTTCTGCCGTGCACAAGTCTACTGCCCAGGCTTATTTTAAGCTTTCCGTGCTGTTGCACTTTGAATGACAATTGCGCAGTCATGCAACACTGTACCCAAACTAAATTTTTCTCATTTTGTTCACACAAATAGAGCTTTCTTTTGGTAGTATTTAATCACCACTGTTTTTTTTATTTTTTGCAAAATAAACAAAAAAAGACTGAACATTTTGAAAACAAAACATGTTTTTCTTAATTTCTGTTATAAAATTTTGCAAATAAATAATTGTTGTTTATAAATTTAGCCCACAACGTATCCTGCTACATTTCTTTGGTGAATATAACCTAATCAGTGTATATTATTTGGTCTGTAAGAACGTTGGAGAGTCAACAAACTATGGTATCTACTGAATCTGAAAATTGATCAATCCTGATGTGCTAACAAACTCATTTCTTAAGGTGCTAAATTGCCAGAACAGTAGGAATACCCCCCAAACGACCCCTTTTTGAAAGTAGACAGTTAATGGTTTTTATAAGAGGCATGGTGTTTTTTTTGTCATAATTTTTTGGAGAATAAAGAAAGTGAGAGAAAAAAACATTTTTTTTACATACTTTCACCAGTGCAGTACAGCGCCATCATATAACTGGTGTATTGGTGATCTGATTTTATTTCTTATTACATCTCGTTTCTTTTTTTTTACAATTTTTTAACAGACTGTGACCAAAGCAATATAATGCTACCATAGTAACATTGTACTACTCTGGGGAAGAGATCAAGATTTTTTTTTTTGCTCATTAGGATTGCTTATAGCAGTGTATTACTATGCTATAAGCAAGCATTTTACTGAATTAAACTGCATCATTCAGTCTGTTTTGTTATGATTAGCTGGATTGGTCAGAACCATGTGACCAAATTAACCAAGCACAGCTAACAACACAAGTGCACACACTGGACGGCATGAAAGGAAGTCATCCATTGTGTACAACTGTCATGTGACCTGCTGTGATTTGTCACATGGTACCGGCAGCAATCCGGTACTCTGATCAGTCATCGGCTGTATCTCATGGACACGGCCGGTGACAGAACATGCCACTGTGTGGCCCCACAGCCATGTGATCAGCACTTCCTGAGAAGATGTCACATGACGTTCACTCAGGTTAACAAATCCACCTGGGTGGGGGGGCTACTGAACCCAGCTTCCCTTGGAAAAGGTTGGGAAACGCTTGTTTCAGCTCCCCATGCTCCTCTTATGTGTAAGTCACCCTGTGTCTGTTAGGGGCACAGGGTGACAGAGAAAATGACGGAAAACTACTTAATGGGCACTGAGAATGTAGTTTAGTTTACTTCAAATGGAACAGTAATAATTATAAACAATATCTCTCAAGAAATATATGAAAACTTCCTGGTTTGTTTGATTCTGACTATACAAGTTCATTGAACGAGCTGGTCACACTGATCTCTGTACTCCAAAATAGGAGCCAGACAGTCTGTTGCTGGTGGTCTCCTGCTACTGTCTGTTTATTAAGGTGTTATGTGTTTTCTGCTAAGCTTGTCTGTCCCATGGTTAATCGTTGATTGGGTCACCTATTGTCTGAATAATCACAACATTGTCTGGGTGGGTATTGAGCCACCTAGGCTAGTTTAAGTGACTAGTTAATTAGCTCGTGTTCATTATGGTTCAGTTCAGTTTACATCAGTCTACATTTATTTTTGCATCCTTTTTTTAGTTGTTGCAGAAACTAATCATAAGTGACAAAAGTATAAACAAAAACATTTCTTTCCTTAGCCACTTGCCGTCCGCCCACCGTCATATGACACCGCCCCTTTAAGCCGGGATTGCGCGTGATTGGGCGCGTGCATCCCGGCTCTGTTGGTGTCGGTGTGTCCCCAGGACACACTGCGTCACCGACGGGGGTGAACAGCCATTGGACATGGCTGTTTACCATGTGATTGGCCGTGACAAAGTCGCGGCCGATCACAAATGGCACTTTCCCCCATTCACACGGCGCATGCGCACAATCGGGAGCGCGCCGCTCATGCGCGTCGGTGGCAGCGTGTTCCCAGGGAACACTGCCTGTCACCGACACTGGTATCAGCCGTCGGCCGGTGACTGTTACCTTGTGATCGGCTGTGATCTACTTCACAGCCGATCACATGTAATGTAAACAGAGCGGTAACTCACTGTTACCAGCTCTTCTGGAAGAGCTAGGATCAGTGAGTTACTGATCTGTAAAGCACAAACACACCTGTCACATCCCCCCTGCCCCCCAATGCACCTGTCACCCAACAGTCACCCCATATGCTCCCATAAAGCGTACCTGTCATCATAACGTGTACCTGTCATCATAAAGTGTACCTGTCATCATAAAGTGCACCTGTCACCCATCACCCATCAGTGACCGTGGCCTGTCACCCATCAGTGACTGTGGCCTGTCACCCGTCACACATCAGTGACCGTGTCACCCGTCACTGACCGTGGCACGTCACACGTCACCCATCACTGACTGTGGCGTGTAACTCGTACCCATCACTGACCATGGCATGTCACCGTCACCCATCAGTGACCGTGGCTTGTCACCCGACACCCATCAGTGACCATGGCTTGTCACCCATCACCTATCAGTTACCGTGGTGTGTCAACCACCACACATCAGTGGCCTGTCACCCAACACTGACCGTGGCCTGTCACCTGTCACCCATCACTGACCATGGCCTGTCACCCATCAGTGACCACCACCAGTCACCTGTGGCCTGTCACCCGTCACCCATCAGTGACCACTGCCAGTCACCCATCACCCATCAGTGACCGTGACCAGTCACCCATCAGTGACCACCGCCAGTCACCCGCCACCCATCAGTGACCACCGCCAGTCACCTGTCACCCATCAGTGACCACCACCAGTCACCCGTTACCCATCAGTGACCACTGCCAGTCACCCATCACCCATCAGTGACCACCGCCAGTCACCTGTAACCCGTCACGCATCTGTGACCACCGCCAGTCACCCGTCACTCATTAGTGATCACTGCCAGACACCGGTCACCCATCAGCGACCACTGCCAGACACCCGTCACCCATCAGTGACCACCGCCAGTCACCCATCAGTGACCTCCACTAGTCACCCATCAGTGACCTCCACTAGTCACCCATCACCCATCAGTGACCACCACCAGTCACCCATAACCCATCAGTGACCACCACCAGTCACCCATCACCCATCAATGACCACCACCAGTCACCCATCAGTGACCACCACAAGACACCCATCACCCATTAGTGACCACCGCCAGTCACCCATCACCTATCAGTGACCACCACCAGTCACCCATCACCCATTAGTGACCACTGCCAGACACCCATCACCCATCAGTGACCACTGCCAGACCCCGTCACACATCAGTGACCACTGCCAGTCACCCACCACCCATCAGTGACCACCGCCAGTCACCCATCAATGACCATCGCCAATCACCTGTCAGTGACCGTCACACCCATGAGTAAACATCACCTGTAAAAGTCTCACACATTTGGCATTGCCATTCTCAGGAGGAGTAGCAGAATGTATTTTGGGGTGGCATTTTTGCTATATACATGCTATGTGTTGGAAATATCATATAAATGGACAACTTTGCATAAAAATAAAAGCGTTTTAATTTTTTCCCACATTTTTCAAAAACTACTGGAAAAAAATGACATGTTCAAAAGACTCATTATGCCTCACAGATTATACATTGTTGTGTTTGCTTTCCAAAACGGGGTCATTTTGTGGGCAATTCCATTGTCCTGGTGCTCCAGGACCTTCAAAAGTGTAATAGGGGGTTGAGAAATGAGATGTGTAATTTATGCTTGTAGAACGCCTGAAGGTGCTACTTCAGTGTTGGGCCTCTGTATGTGGTCAGGCTATGTAAAAGTCTCACACATGTGGTATAGCCATACTCAGGAGGAATAGCAGAATGTATTTTGGGGTGTCATTTTTGCTATGTACATGCTATGTGTTGGAAATATCTTATAAATTGACAACTTTGTGTACAAAAAAATGCGTTTTCATTTTTTTCCCACATTTTCCAAAAACTACTGGAAAAAAATGAACTGTTCAAAAGACTCATTATAACTCATAGATTATTCGTTGGGGTGTTTGCTTTCCAGAATGGGGTCATTTTGTGGGCAATTCCATTGTCCTGGTGCTCCAGGGTCCCTAGAATACCTGACGGTGCTCCCTTATGTTGGCTTCTGTATGTGGCCAGGCTGTAAAAAAGTCTGGTGATATCGCCAGATATCGACATGTGATATCGCCATACTCAGGAGGAGTAGCAGAATGTGTTTTGGGGTGTAATTTGTGGTATGTATATGCTGTGTGTTAGAAATAACCTGTTACAATGACAATTTTGTGAAGAAAAAAAAGAAAAAAAAAATCTTAATTTTGCAAAAAATTGTGGGAAAAAATGACAACTTCAAAAAATTCACCATGCCTCTTACTAAATACCTTGGGATGTCTACTTTCCTAAAAGGGGTCATTTGGGGGTCATTTGTACTTTCCTGGCTTGTTAGGGTCTCAAGAAATTAGATAGGCCATCGGTATATCAGGTGTGATCAGGTATGATCAATTTTCAATGATTGGCACCATAGCTTGTAGACTCTATAATTTACACAAGGACCAAATAATATACACTTATTTGGGTTATTTTTACCAAGAATAGGTAGCAGTATAAATTTTGGCCAAAATTTACAAAGAAAAATTACTAATTTGCTAAATTTTATGACAGAAACAAAGAAAAAGGCATTTTTTCACAAAATTTTCAATCTTTTTTTATTTATAGCACAAAAAATAAAAAAAAACTCCTAGTAATTAAATACCACCAAAAGAAAGCTCTATTTGTGTGAAAAAAGACGCAAATTTCATATGGGTACAGTGTTGCATAACTGCGTAATTGTCATTCAAAGTGTGATAGCGCTGAAAGCTGAAAAATGGCCTGGACAGGAAGGGGGTTTCCGTGCCCAGTACTGATGTGGTTAAAATGGACATAACCAGAATGGATGTGAATGGACGGATGACAACTTTTTACAACTGTTTACATTCATTTAGATCCAACTAAATGGAAAAGGACACAGCCTTGTTCCATTTTAAAAAAAGGACCTAAACTGACAAAAATGTAGCCGGATGTAAACGGATGACCATAGATACTGTATACCTTGATACATTGTGGTTGAGTCTGGACAGGTCTGAAAAACTGGCAGATGGATCTAGACTGAATGCCCTAAGACCCTAATAATACACTCTAGTTTTTATTTAATAATAAAACCTGCCTCATCTCTCCCTCCTTGCAGCCTAATTAAGCTTCTTACATACTCTACAGCATAAGTACAATATTTGTCACTATTGTTCCTGTAATAATACTCTGTAAGTCTCTAATTTTTATTTCATGATAAAACCAGCATAGTTTATCTCTCTTATACACTGTGGCTTAATCCATATATAATGTACAGTAACTGTACAATATTTGTGCCCATTTTCTCTAAAAACATACACTCTCGATGTCATTTCATAAAAAAAACTTCCCCTTATTTCCCTCTTATACTGCAGCCTAATTAAGCTACTAACATGCTTTACAGCCACATGTGTGGCTATAGTCTCTAAAATAATGAAGCTTTTCTATTTCTAGATAAAATCTGCCTCTGTAATGCAAGCTTCTGGTTTTGAAGTGGTTTTGTGCATTCTGCTTTGACATTTTGTTAAACTTTTAAGACTATAGAGTTTGTTACTGTGAAAAAAAAAACTCAAACACTTTACTATGAAACTGTTTTGCCACTGTTTAGCAATTGGTTGCGGGTTTTTGTCTTTATTTTTTCTGAGCGCACACTTTCTTATCTGAGATCTGTTGTGGCTTCTAAGGCTAGGTTCACACTGCTCCGATCACAGAGATCGCATATGATTTCGCACCGCACTGCAGTGTGAACCATATGCAATCTCTGTGCGATGCAAAATCAGCCATAGAGATTGTATGGCTGAATTTGCATCGCAATCGGAGCAAACTCGCACAGGACCCTTTTTTTTGCAGGGTCAGAGTCAGATCGCATGGTGGTTCACACCATGCGATCCGATTCCTGTGCGAGTTTGCAGTTCGCAGTGCGATATGCGTACTCATTTGGGGGTTTCATTAACATTGTATTGACACTCCTCAGAGATCGCATATGGCAGTGTGAACTGCCGCTCAGAGACCTGCGATGCGGGAACCCGCAGTGAATTCGCAGGGTTCCCGCATCGCAGCAGTGTGAACCTAGCCTCATTCCATCTGTCAGTTCAGGCCTATTACAGCTAGATAGAAAATCAGGCGTGGCAGCCAAACCTACCTAAAAAAGCCTTTACTTTAAAGAAATAATCAATTAACTTGGGGTGCTGCTGGTTCTGTATTTAAGCCATGCAATTATGTAAAAGTAAAAAAGTCTATTGTTCACGCAAAATATGGCATGCCAGACTAAGGTGTCACTGATTCTGTCTGTGAGAGCAGCATTTTTCTGTAAAACCACCTATAAATTAAAGGCATCTCCCAAGATTGTAATTGAAAGGAATTGAGTTATCCATGTCACCATTGAAGTCTCACTAAAAGAAGGAACTTTTCCTGCTGTACAGTATGTGATGTGGTTTACATGGTATACAGGTTTATACTTACCTGCTCTGTGGAATTGCACAGACTGGCCCTGAACCTCCTCTTTTGGGGGTCCCCCCACTGGCACTTTTATCTCCTCCTCTCTGGCAAGTGCCCCATAGAAAGCCACTTTCTATGGAGTCCTCATGCGAGCTTGATCCTAAGCCCCACTGTCTGTGTCTATAGTTTTACGACGAGAGTGTCTGTCTTAGTCACTGTGGAATCAGA
>BLSH010192100.1:1174719-1199162 GCA_018402905.1 Glandirana rugosa | reverse complement strand
ATCCGCCCCCCCCCCCCCCGCTCCCTCATCACTGGCTTTTATTGACAGCAGTGGGAGCTGCCTCAGTAAGGCTAGTGAAACAAAGAAGTGAGAGAAGAAGAGATGCAGATGGGCGCAGCGCTTGATCAAATGATGGCTCAAGTAAGTATAAGGGGGGTGAGAGGGGTGATGCAGATGACTAAACATTTTTTACCTTAATGCAAGGAATGTATTGAAGCAATACATGTTTAGGCGTTATAATAGGCATGGGCGAACGGTTGGACCTGAGCATAATTTTTGGTCTGAACTTTCGTTGTTTGGGCGTTCGGCGAGTAGCCGAACAAACGGGACGTTCAACCATTTGTTCGGCCCCCCAAATGGACTGCAATGCATTGCGGCGCTGAACAGTGCATTGCAAGCCCTGATTAGCTGAAGCAGTGAAATCTTCAGCCAATTAGGGCACAGAGCACTGTCAGAGTCATGATTGCACACTGTCATCATGACTTTATTCAATCATGGCTCCTTCCCGCCCCACAGTATAAAAGTATTCTTTCAATGGCAGCCATTTTCAGTGTAATTTTGGCATGGAGAAAGATAGAACAGGGCTATTTCAGTGCTATTAGCTAGAGTGCAATACTGTGCTATTGTGCTTTAATTGCCAGTGTACAATATTAGTTTAGTGTCAGTCTAGGGATAGTTTTGAGTGTAGTGAGGAGGACCATCATTCAGCTTTGCATAGTGTGCAGCTAGAGTAGGGACAGCTCAGATAATTTCACTGTAGTGTAGGGAGGCTGTGTCATTCATACATACATTGCTGATAGTGTCAGTGTAGTGACGGTTGAACAATGTATATTTGATTGCGTTACTGCAAGTTTAATGCTATTTATTTCTGTGTGCATTACTGCCAGTTTAACACCATATAGTTTTGTGTGTTACTGCAAGTTTAACGGCATTTACTTCTGTGTATGTTACTGCCAGTTTAACGCTATATAGTTTTGTGTGCGTTACTGCCAGTTTAATGTCATATAGTTTTGTGTGCGTTACTGCAAATTTAACGCCATTTGCTTCTGTGTGCATTACTGCAATTTTAACGCCATATAGTTCTGTGCGTTACTGCAAGTTTAACCCAACATAGTTTTGTGCATTACTGCAAGTTTAACGCCATATAGTTCTGTGCGTCACTGTACTTTTGACGCTTTATATTGCAGTATATTATAGTGTATCCGTGGAGTGTGTCTGTGTAGTGTGAGTACCAAACACCACTTTACATTGATTAAAGTGCATCTACATACAGATTTCCACTTCTTCTTTACATTTGCTAATAAGTACCGCCTCTCCCTCCAAATAATGTCTGGGAGGACAACAAGGAGAGGCAAACATTCCTGTGGCACTGTAAGGGGGCCAGCAACAAATGTGTCCACAGGCAAAGGTGGACGTGGTGGTCAGTCCTCAGGCAGGGCATTATTTCCTCTGT
The DNA here is from genome assembly GCA_018402905.1 of Glandirana rugosa. NCBI lineage: Eukaryota > Metazoa > Chordata > Amphibia > Anura > Ranidae > Glandirana > Glandirana rugosa. Next base: position 1,197,709 of record BLSH010192100.1, on the reverse strand, counting down.
TTAGTGAGTTTGCCTGTGCTATCCAGCCACAGCATGCAGAGGAGGTGGTGGACTGACTTACTAAATCTCCCTCAGCCTCCTTATCCTCTGTCATACAAGCAGAGACAAGTGTGCAGCCCCCTGCAGTTGCCAGAGTGGATAAACCTACCTCCTTGTCCACATCTATTCCTGCCATAGCAATAGGTTGTCTCCAGTGGTAATGATGATGATGAAGATGGAGGAGATGAAGATGATGATGATGATAATGATGTCACTGATGCGACTTGCGTGCCAGATAGAGCAGAGGAGGAAACTTAAGGTGAGGCAGCACAACCTCAAAGAGGCTGACATCAAGAAAGAGTAGAGAGCAGCCACCCTATTCCATTACATTCTGCAGCTTTTATCTCCCTGCCCACTTCTCAAAGATCAGCGGTCTGGGCCTTTTTCAGCACATCTGCAGCAGATCACACTGTTGCTATTTGCAAACTGTGTCTCAGTCACATCAAACACAGCAAAAACACTAGCCATTTGGGTACCACATGCTTAACAAGGCATTTAATGTCCAACCACTCAGCCCGTTGGCAAGAGCACCTAAAAGCACCTAAAAGCCACAGAAAAGGGACACACATCTGTCCCTCCTCCTCCTCCTTACCCATTTCAGTCTGCCCCTGCTATACCTCTCAGCAGCCTCCACTGACAGGGATGATGGTATAGCACAGGATGTCCCAGGTCCTTGCAGCACATGTGCCAGCAGCACGCCACCAACTGTAGACTGTAGCTGGCAAATTTCTCTGCCCCATCAGCTGCAGCCAAAAAAAATACAGTCCCTGCGACCCACATTCCCAGTGTCTAAATGCAAGCTTGTAAAAGCTGTTGGCTCTCCAACTTCTTCCTTTCAGCCTGGTGGATTCTGCCCCTTCCGTGAATTTGCACAATGTGTGTCATGTCAGGTTCCCAGGTGCTACTACTGTTCACGTAATGCTGTTTCATCTCTCTACCATCACGTGGAAGGGAATGTTCTGGCATCGTTGGGCAAGGCAGTCAGCCGCAAAGTCCACCTTACTGCTGACATGTGGTCCACCAAGCATGGGCAGGGACAATATATTTTGTTCACAGCACACTGGGCAATTCTACTTGCAACTCAGAAGAATGCAGGACAGGGCTTGGTGCTACAGCTTGTTGTGCCCCCACATCTCCATACAGCTGGTGGGGATGATGCCAGACCTGTGAGCTCTACCCCCTCCTCCTCCTCCTCTGCCACCTACATGCCCTCCTCTGCAGAATTGTCCTATGAACATCAGGCACCCCCTAAGCATCCAAAGAACTATTCCATGAGTCAGGCTAAAGGGTGCCATCCAGTGCTTCAGCTGGTGTGTCTAGGGGACAGGAACCACACCGGGGCAGAGATTCTTGCAGCTCTGCAGTGACAGGCCCAGAGGTGGTTCACACCATGCCAGCTGGAGTCAGGAATGGTGGTGTGCGATAATGGCTCAAACCTCCTGTCCGTCCTTAGAAAGGGAAATTTGACACATGTGCCATGCCTGGCACATGTCCTCAATTTGGTGGTGCAGTGTTTCCTAATTGCGCACCCAGGGTTGGAAGATGTGCTAAAGCTGACCAGAAGAGTCTGTAGCCATTTCAGGCAGCCATACGCAGCAGGGCAAAATTTAGTAAAATTAAGTGGGTGTTTCACCTGCCCATAAACTGACTGATTTGTGACATGGCCACCAGGTAGAACTCGACTTTGGCAATGCTGCAGTGGCTATACATGCAGCAGAGGGCTGCCAATGAGTATCTGTGTGAGTACAGCATTACGACAGGCTCAGGCCACCTCAGCTTTTTTTCCCCACGCCAATGGCTGATCATTGAGGATGCATGCACTGTACTGTCACCATTTGAGGAGGCCACAAGGAGGGTGAGCCATGACAGTGCATGCATCAGTGACACAATCCCTGTTGTGTTCCTGCTGGAGCAGACTCTACATGGCATTATGGACAGGGCACTGGAGGTAGAGCAGCAGGAGGAAGAGGAGGAAGTCCTTTCCTCGCAAAGCCCACTTTATCCAGACACCATCATTCCTATGTCACAGAACACACAGGAAGAGAGAGGGGAGGAGGATGAGGAGGAGGATTTTGGCACTTTCGTATGCTCTGAAGAAGAGGAATACATGCGTCAATCTGTAAGCGATGCCTTTCCAACCCCAGGACCCTTGGGAGTAGTACGTGACAGAGGAGGAAGTTCCAGATGCTGTTATCCTGAGTGACCCTCAGGAGTCTGATTCTCAAGCCTCTGCAAATTTGAGGCGCATGGGCAACCTCATTCTTCAAAGCCTACGAAAGGGCACAAGAATACGTGGCATAAAGGAGAAGGATCATTACTGGTTGGCAACCCTCCTTGACCACCATTATAAGGGGAATGTCTCAGAACTCATCCCGTCCCCACAGAGAGTGTAGAAGATTAAATCTCTTGAGGGCACGTTAAAGAGGATTTTATTGAGCATTTTTCCTGACTCCAGTAGGTTACAGTGTCATGGAAACTATTTTTGAGGCTTCTGTTGGTCAAGAGAGGAGCGTTGGAAAAGGCGTCCGCCTAAATGATGCATTTCGGAATTTCTTTAGTCCTCACCTCCCAGGGCTGTCAGCTTCTACATCCCATTGGCAGCATCTGCATCACATGGTGGACGATCACCTCAGGGCCAAAACAGAGATAGAGAACTTTCCAGTTGATGATCCACTGGCTTACTGGGTCATGAGAATAGACCACTGGCCAGAACTTTCCCAGTATCCTATTGAGTTGTTGGGCTGCCCTGCATCCAGCGTGCTTTCAAAATGGGCATTCAGTGCTGCAGAAGGTTTTGTTACTGATCATTAGATTTGAGTGAACACCTGGATGTTCAGGTTCGGTGGGTTCGGCCAAACTTCGTGAAAAAGTTTGGGTTCGGTACCAAACTTGACCCGAACTTGACCCCAAACCCCATTGAATTCAATGGGGACCCGAACTTTTCGGCACAAAAATGACTGTAAAAAAGTCCTGGAAAGTGCTAGAGGGCTGCAAAAGGAAATAAAATTATTTTAGAACAATAATCTGTCCCTTACAGCAGCAGCAGGAACCTTACCCTATAGAACTAGAAGATGATTTTAGAACAATAATCTATCCCTCTAAGCAGTAGACTCTACCTAGTCCAGTCAGATCGTTCTGTAATGCAGGATGAGATGTTATTAGATCTGCAATCTGTCCCTAAAATCAATAGTAGTAGTAGTAATCTCTACCTAGTCCACAATCAGATCGTTCTGTAATGCAGGATGAGATGTTATTATATCTGCAATCTGTTCCTCACAGCACTGGCAGCATCCTCTCCCTATACTAGCCAGAGAGCATGTGACATGCAACACTAAGTGACTCAAGCTTATAAAGAGGCTGGGTCACATGATGCACTGGCCAATCACAACCATGCCATTAGTAGGCATGGCTGTGATGGCTTCTAAGGGCAAACCAGTGAAACGCTTGTTGATTGGCTGCCCTGCAGCTATTCAACAGGCTGGATCAAATAACCGAACCCAGAACCCGAACCCAAACTTTTTTCAAATGTCCGGGTTCGGGTCCGGGTCACAGACACCCCAAAGTTCGGTACAGAGCTGAACTTTACAGTTCAGGTTCGCTCAACTCTACTGATCATAGAACGTGTCTGTCCACAGGCTCCGTGGACCATTTGACTTTTATCAAAATGAATCAGTCCTGAATTACCAGCTATGAAGAACCTGATGCCGATGTCACTGATTAAGTGTTTTTGGGAATGCAGAATCTCTGCAGGACTTCGAGGTTGCCTAGCTTTGAGGATGTTCAATTATTTCATCTGGAAGAATGTTTTTGGTATAGGTTTCATGAGCACAATTAAATCCCAAAGACCAATTTTTCAGCACCTGTTTGACAGGTGCATATCATTGCAATGTTTTTTGCCTTCATCAAGAGCTCCTCAATAGGATTATGGTGGGAAGGTGCCACTGACACCCAAAGAGAAATATTTCTGTACCTGTTTGACAGGTGCATATGATTGCAATTTTTTACAGCAAGGCCAATTCTTGCTTTCATCAAGATTACCTCTATAGGGTTACGGTGGGAAGGTGCCATCGACACCCAAAGACTGATTTTTCTGCACCTGTTTGACAGGTGCATATCATTGCAATTTTTTTACAGAAAGGCCAATTCTTGCCTTCATGAAGAGCACCTCTATAGGGTTATGGTGTGAAGGCACCACCGACACCCAAAGCCCAATTTTTCTGCACCCGTTACTTCTATCCAAAGTCAAAGTGACAACAGAATTTATCAAAAAAATCTCTAATCTTGTTCCTGGTGCAGTACATTGTGGCCTCATCCTACACACTGGCTCCCCAGCTGTTGCTGAGCAAAATAAGGGCAGCTTGCAGGGAAAATTACATTTTTGTTGGCTTTATAAATGCAATTATTGCTGCAGCAGATTCTAAACATGGTACATATCTGCCACTTTACAGGTGGACTAAGGGGACCCCCCCAGGCACTATATTGGAAGGATTTTTTCATTTTTATGCTTTCACTTTAAAAATCAAAAAATCACTGCTCATTTTCTACAAACTTTTTTTTCATTGATACATGTCCCCCAGGGCAGGACCTGGACCCCTATGACCATTGTATGCCCAGTTCCTTGCATATACGCCTTCAAAATGGGCACTTTTGATTTTTGACATTCGGGTCCCATTGACTGTAATGGGGTTCTTTATTCGGGTCTGAATTTTCACGATTTTCGAAAGTTATGGAGCGAACTGAACAGGGGTCTGTTCGGCCCATCCCTTATAACCACTTTAATGTTTGATAATACTTATGCCTCAGAAACATATGACTAAAAAATGTAATTCATGACAAAATGAACACATTTTTCAGTACAGGTGGGTGACCTATGAAGAATATGTCTTGCTTTGCATGACATCCTGCAGATGCTGAAATGTGCTGTGTGGAAATGACTGCAGGTTACCGTTTCAGTTCACAGGCCTTGTATATAAAAACACCCACATTTTGGCCTCTTGCTCAGGAGAGTTTCATGAGAGCTTCAGGTTCAATTAAGATAGATTTGTGTATAGGAATGGCGCTGTCTCATTAATCAATATATCAGCGTGTAGTTTAAAAAGTGCAAAAAAGTAATATTATACGTGAAAAATAATAAATACCATAAAAACTCTAACAAGGTTGAGTGAACTCGTTGTGAAAAAATGTGTCAAAAAAACCTCTGTATATAAAACTATATATATAAGAATTTATACTGTAAAATTGTAGTCCATAAAACAATCCGTGATTAGTCCGTGATCAGTAAAGGATTGTGATTTAATAGGTAAAAAATAATAAATAACTCCATGAAATCTGATGAAATTGATGAGTTTGTAGAAGCTTCAAACCAATTTTATACTCCAACCGTTGATATAACAACATTCATGGAAAGGTGACTTTTTGTGCCAAGATGCTGTATCCACTATAAAGAGGTGACTTGTGCTCCCCTCATGTGCCCGCACTTACCAAAGATTCCACACCCCTACAGGGGTAAAACGCCTGTGGTAAGATGGGGTCTTTCTCCTTGGGTCCAGGTCTCCTTCAGCTGGTAGCACTCTGTCTTTTTTCAGGATCCACTAAGGCGCCATCCCGCGTTCCACCAGTATTTATCCAGAAAAAATCAAGAAAGAGGTCCTCCAATAGTGTAGTACGTTTAAAAATTTGGGGTTTATTTATAAGCAACAATGACAAAAAATCAAAAAGTTAAAATAGAATGCTAGCAGCAACAGCAGTCCTGCGCTGACAGTGTGGGTTTTGCAGGCTCTGCCTGCTTGAGAAAGGTGTGGATCCCTTCCTGCTATCCCCTGAGCGCTCCTTCTGCTGTGTCAGCCCACCAAAAGGATTAAACAATCACGTAAGTTAGGCCATGCCTTACGCGTTTCGTCATACCTGACGTCATCTGAGGCTGTGGCCATGAAGAAGATTTAACTCTATATAGTAGCCCAGAGAGGCGGGATACTCCTCTGAAACCAGTCAAGTAATTTGGATTATTCAGTTGGGCGAAGAGTATACGAACTGCATTTCAAACCATATTACTGTTGTTCTATTTTGGCAGATGTATATCGGATGTTATTTAGGTAACAAGAAGGGATTACACCTTCCCCATCACAAAATATCACACGTTACGTTTGTATCTATTCCTCGAAGTATCCCATTGCTTTCTCGTTAGTCATAATAAGCATTTGGGAAAATGATGTGGACGAGAAGGTTGTTGTGCAATATTTTTTAAAATAGGAAAAACCGTATCTAAAAAGTTTTTTTTATATGTATATAGGTCACATAATTCATACACTAGTAAAAATAGAATAAGCCAGGTTCAAAAATATCATTATTAGAAACATTTAAAAACTTTTTTTAAAAACCTTTTTCAAAAAATATTTTCTTACAAAAGGGGGCGATACGGCAATATTTGCATATGCCAGGCACTTTGTTATAAATTAGATATATTAAAACCGCAAAATGAAATCTCATATAAAACTTGATAAAATAAATAAATTGTATATTTATATATGACAAACCTATAATTTCAGAAGGAGGATGTGAGGTCCATAAAATATGTATATATAAAATCACAAGATGAGATCCTATATATAAAACTCAATGAAATATATAAAAAATACAATCAACTTAAATCTTCAGAAAGGGGATATGGGGTTCATCATTAAATTATAAGACGGGGTCAGACATTTACTAATATTGGTAAAGGAGTACTTTACTCCAACCTTCTTGGGTGCCTAAGTTCAACCCCATACTGCCAGAGGTGATGTGGATGAGAAGGCTGGTTCGTTCCTAAACCTAGGTAAACCTATATCAGCGTGAGGTTAATAGATATCGGAGTAATGCTTATATTCAATATATATGTATATTTAACTTTAGTTGTCCTATATCAAAAAACATATTTTTTTAGTATATATAAACACTGATGTGGATGAGAAGGCTAGTTTGGATTCGTTAGTTCTTAAACTTGGGTAATTTTATACCACAGTTAAAAAAGGGGAAGATATCATATATCCATATATGGAGGAAAAAACTTTAATTCTAAAAAGATTCTAAACGACTTTTTTTAAAAAAATTATTAGAAATTATTAAAAATCAGAAATCAAACGTTAAATGCTCACGGGAAGGTGTATGCATGAGAAAGATGTGAAAAAACGGGACATCTTCTTAGTTCAACTCTCTTACTGCAGTAAAAACTCATTTTAATTTTAATTCCCGAGGATGTGGATGAGAAGGCTTGTAAGTTGTTTCCATATAAAAATTGTATTTTGAATATGTAATAAAATCTGTCTGCAAAGCTTATGAATATGTAGTAAAATCTGGTTAAGAGAATTAAAAACTCGAATTTTCGGGAGATGTGGATGAGAAGGCTCTGTTGGTCATTAAACTGTTTGGTCATTAAAAGTTGGAAATAAAACAGTTTAAATCGATGTCCACATTAAGTCCTTTGGGTCTGAGACAATCCAAAAGATAAATCCATCGTGTCTCGTTCTGAGAGACTTCAATTTTCTTGTTGTTTCCCCTCCAGTTGTCTTTTATTTTGTCTATACCATAAAAAATAAGTTTACTAGGGTCTCTTTGATGCATTTCTGAAGATTTAAGTTGATTGTATTTTTTATATATTTCATTGAGTTTTATATATAGGATCTCATCTTGTGATTTTATATATACATGTTTTATGGACCTCACATCCTCCTTCTGAAATTATAGGTTTGTCATATATAGATATACAATTTATTTATTTTAACAAGTTTTATATGAGATTTCATTTTGCGGTTTTAATATATCTAATTTATAACAAAGTGCCTGGCATATGCAAATATTGCCGTATCGCCCCCTTTTGTAAGAAAATATTTTTTGAAAAAGGTTTTTAAAAAAAGTTTTTAAATGTTTCTAATAATGATATTTTTGAACCTGGCTTATTCTATTTTTACTAGTGTATGAATTATGTGACCTATATACATATAAAAAAACTTTTTAGATACGGTTTTTCCTATTTTAAAAAATATTGCACAACAACCTTCTCGTCCACATCATTTTCCCAAATGCATATTATGACTAACGAGAAAGCAATGGGATACTTCGAGGAATAGATACAAACGTAACGTGTGATATTTTGTGATGGGGAAGGTGTAATCCCTTCTTGTTACCTAAATAACATCCGATATACATCTGCCAAAATAGAACAACAGTAATATGGTTTGAAATGCAGTTCGTATACTCTCCGCCCAACTGAATAATCCAAATTACTTGATTGGTTTCAGAGGAGTATCCCGCCTCTCTGGGCTACTATATAGAGTTAAATCTTCTTCATGGCCACAGCCTCAGATGACGTCAGGTATGACGAAACGCGTAAAACATGGCCTAACTTACGTGATTGTTTAATCCTTTTGGTGAGCTGACACAGCAGAAGGAGCGCTCAGGGGATAGCAGGAAGGGATCCACACCTTTCTCAAGCAGGCAGAGCCTGCAAAACCCACACTGTCAGCGCAGGACTGCTGTTGCTGCTAGCATTCTATTTTAACTTTTTGATTTTTTGTTATTGTTGCTTATAAATAAACCCCAAATTTTTAAACGTACTACACTATTGGAGGACCTCTTTCTTGATTTTTTCTGGATAAATACTGGTGGAACGGGGGATGGCGCCTTAGTGGATCCTGAAAAAAGACAGAGTGCTACCAGCTGAAGGAGACCTGGACCCAAGGAGAAAGACCCCATCTTACCACAGGCGTTTTACCCCTGTAGGGGTGTGGAATCTTTGGTAAGTGCGGGCACATGAGGGGAGCACAAGTCACCTCTTTATAGTGGATACAGCATCTTGGCACAAAAAGTCACCTTTCCATGAATGTTGTTATATCAACGGTTGGAGTATAAAATTGGTTTGAAGCTTCTACAAACTCATCAATTTCATCAGATTTTGTGGAGTTATTTATTATTTTTTACCTATTAAATCACAATCCTTTACGGATCACGGACTAATCACGGATTGTTTTATGGACTACAATTTTACAGTATAAATTCTTATATATATAGTTTTATATACAGAGGTTTTTTTGACACATTTTTTCACAACGAGTTCACTCAACCTTGTTAGAGTTTTTATGGTATTTATTATTTTTCACGTATAATATTACTTTTTTGCACTTTTTAAACTACACGCTGATATATTGATTAATGAGACAGCGCCATTCCTATACACAAATCTATCTTAATTACTTACCCTGCTTAGTAGGGGAAGGCTTGGAGGGCAGCAGTCTTAGAGTTTACTTATTTATTTATATTTTTATTATCCCAGCGCAGGAACCCCCCCTTCTAGTTATTTTCAGGTTCAATTAAACTGGTGCTGAATGCCGGTTACATTGAGTAACTAAATGTACCATCCTTATGAATTGAAAAAAACTGTTGACATTTTTAACAATAAGGAATCATGAAGTAAATACATATGAAAAAGTATTGTGAAATGTATATAGCAAAAGAGCATGTCATCAATAAAATTGAAATACTGGAAAGCTTTAGCTATTAAGTGGTATGTTGTGTAATATAATTGAGGAATTTTATTTTTGGTTGTTTTTAGCTACACCGGTACCAGTTTATTGCTGCATTCTGGAAGGCTTTAAAGGATAAGTTCACCTTTTGAAAAAAATAATAAATGCACATTTTTTGCTAAAAAAATTAGCAAGTATTACTTTTTTCCACACTATTTTCAAATTGTGACAGCGGGTGCAGGGAGAAGATCCCCTGCCCGCTGTAACAGGGAGATGGGGTGAGGGGGCGAGGCTGCAGATACTGGAACATGTTACATGCTCCACCCTAAAAATGGGTTCCAAAGCTGAACTTATCCTTTAAAGTAGTTACAACAGTTCTTGACACATATGCGGGTCAGATGTACACATATGCATCAAGCTTGCATATATTGTGTATAGCTATATTACAGGCACTCATCAACATTAAAAATGAACTGTCCAAACCTGATTCAAAACATATTTTATCATGTCTTAGCTGTATAGCACCAGAATCCAAACCACACAATGTTCAGTAGAAAGTAGTATACGATGACTGTAGATCTGAGCTAGAGGTTTCCATTCTTCTTCTATTTGCCATTTGATATTTGAGCACCTTTGATTGTATTGAACTCACTTACAAATCAAATCTTGCTAATCTTCTGCCTGAAATTGCAACTCACTTCACGTCAGCTTGAACCTCAACATCCTTGAGGTTTTAGAGTCATAGTAGGCAGTAAAAATAGCCGACAGGGGACATGGATGAGGTGCTCATGTGAGTTAATGCACTTGCTGAAGATCCCACAAGGTATGCTTTTTGATTTGCTGCCACAATTCTGGGTCTTGTTCAGTGTCTGTATTTGCAGTATGATTAATCAGCATACTGACCTCAGTTCCACTGCGCCTTTTGAGTGCTTTCACTACCAAAAATACTGAAGAGGGGAGGAAAAGACCACACTTATAACCCAAGATGGCTCAGGTCACCTCCCACAGTGTACTGCAAAGGAGGCAGCAACATAGCTGGAGAGGTTTACTCACATGTAAAGCAACCTCTTCCTCCTCATCTATACACCTTGCATAGTTCTCATTGGTTGGACTGCTGGTGGAGAGTGGTGGCTGGTCTACACCTCATAAGCCTGCTTGAACAGTTATGGAGATGCAGACTCTGAATATAAAGGTTATGGCTGGAACAGGTGCATCTGAGCTACTACCTCCTGTGCAATGCCTGGTGAGCCTCAAGAACACAGCACTCAGCCAGAGAAGCCTCTTTAAACCTCCATGTACATGATTAAGACCTAATGGCTGAAACGCATTGTTTTTTTTTGACTGTTCATCTGCAATAATAAATCAATGTTTTAGCCGACTTCCATGGCACCAGCCTTTCACCCTTAAAGATTATTTTTTCACTATATCAGATCCATTGAAGAGCATTAAAGTGAACATAACCTTTTTTGTGTCATGGCCTTCAAAAAGTCAGAGATTGCACCACAGTGGAAGATGATATGGACCCATTTAAACAGTGCCTGGATGCTACATTGAGCACAACTTCTAATCATGGTTTTAGAGTTAAAGACATAGAGACAAGGCTATGATGCAACAATGTCAGTATAATAGGCCTTTTTGACACATTTTGACACATTTAACAAGACTAATTTCACTCCTCTATTTTCTAATTGAAAACACATCATGTGCCATCCCACGCTCCACCAGCTGTGGACCCCTCAATAATACTATGTAAGGCTTAAGAGTGAAAAGATGAATCATACAATGGAGTGGAAATATCCATTTTTCCTGACTATTCAGCAGAAATGCAGCAACAATGAGTGAAAAAGAGGCTGCATCACCATAACCTCCCTAAGCTATACTATATCCATCATTCCTGAGGATATTTGATGAGGACTGAAACTAATTTCTTTGAAACCCCTGCATCAATATCCACATGGTTAAAGTTGGACCATAATGAGTTCCATATTAATTCAGGAGTTTCTCCCCGACACTCTTCCCCTGCTAATCTGTACTCCCTATCCCACTTTTTCTTTTATCTAACTTACTGTATGTTTTAAGATCTCTTACTGAGACACTGAGTTGAGTGTGTCATCTGTTGCATACTTTGGATTAGACTACCTCTGAGAAAATTGCACTGGTTCTTGACCCATGAGACTGATGTTGTCTTCTCCAGTCATCATTCTCAATCATCTCCAAGTTCCCCATCATCACTCCTATGGTCCCTTATATGCTGCCTATTAATTACTATGGCACAGCCAGTAGTAGTGAGCACCTTGAATGCATGAGGACTGAATGCGTACTAAATGAAATACTGTGTTTAACACATTACTGTGGAGCAATACATCCATCATTTGTCTGCTGGAAATGCATTTGATCAGAGACACTACTAAATTATTGAAAAAAAATTATATTTTACACAACAGTATTATTCCGTGCACTCTTCTTATTCCAGAGGGGTAAGCATTCTTTTTTTTCCAATATTATTATGTTTTCCTACAGACAAAAAATGTATTAAACACATGGAAGAAATACAGTAGATTTTGATGTGTCATTGCTGACATGCTATATGTCCTGGGCACATTCTATATTCATCACCCCTTCACTTTAGAGATTATGAAACACTTGATTTGGGTGATTTTAATACAATTCTTGATCTTAGGTTAGATAGGTATTCAAATGTGATGACCGTTAGATATGAGGGAACTTATTCCTTGTGGCTATGTTTGTCCATTCGGTAAACCCAGCATCTTATGCACACCAATTTCAAGACCCCTTTCACACCAGGGCTGCCCGAGCGTTAGCAGTAAAAATTTGCGGTGCTTTACTGCGGTTTATAGCGGCGCTTTGGCGCCGCTATTCGAATGGCAGTGGTGCACTTTTAAACCCCCACAAGGGGTTAAAAAGGGGTTAAAAGTGCCGGTTAGCAGCGCTTCAGAAGCGGTGTTCAGGCACTTTGGGAGCGCTGCCCCATTGTTTTCAATTGGAAGGGGCGGTGGAGGAGCGGTGAATACACCGCTCCCCCACCGCCCCAAAGATGCGGCTTGCAGGACTTTTTTTACCGTCGCGCAAGCGCACCGCTCCAGTGTGAAAGCACTTGGGCTTTCACACTGGGGCGGATTAGGGTGAGTTTTTTAGGTGCTTTTCAGTCTATTTTTAGCGCAAAAGTGCCTGAAAAACATTCTGGTGTGAAAGGGGTCTTATGTATTTATTTAGCTCTTGTAAACCTTTCGCTGTTATCATATGTCACTAATATCATCTATGCCCCAAGGGGACTTTCTGACCACTCCACCTTGGTGACACATCTGGCATTATATAAAGACCCCATAAATGTGAGTGAACGGTGAACCCATTTTGGTTAAATTGAAGTACTTCCTTTCATACTCTGCGAGACAAATTTGCTAATTTTCCAAATAAATGCTACTTCTGCAATTTCAAGACAGTATAAGATACTTGAAAAACTTTTTAATGAGGGCTTTTGACTTCTTTCACTTGTCAATTACCTTTGGGTCCTTCTCTGGATTTTATAATAATTAGTGCATGCCTTCCCTACTTCCAGCTGGTCTGTTAATAAACCCCTTCCTATATCACCCAATATAAAAAAATAGTGGACACATTTAAATATCTGGGGGTGTATGTTACCATTATTTTGAAATGATATATAGAGATCAGCCTTACACCATTACTTACAAGCTTTGAAGAGAAAATAAGAAAATGGTGCCAACATCCCATGTGTGAGGCTGTCCCTCACCCATTGAGCTAATCCCGTTCCTTGAAATTACAGCATGCTATAACCAATAGAGACAATTCTACTCAGTCCGCCTTACTAGCTTGTATCCCATATACATCACTGAATGAGGCCTTAGAAGCAGGTTCCTAGTCTGTTAAACCTGAACACCTGACTCATTCACTCCTATCTAAGCTATAAGTGAATTTAAGATATCTAATAAAACATTAAGGTTTCACTGTCCTCACTCCTATGTGGGGAATCCAAAATGTATCACAAATCATCAACTATATGCAGACTTCATTTTAAAGCGGAACTTCACTAAAAAAGGGAAGTACCACTGGGTCACTAAGTTACAGTTTTTTTTTTGGCGGGGTGGGAGTACCATTTTTTTATGAATACCCACTCCTACTTTCACAATCCTGGCCTAGATAAGAATGATACTGTTTGCCCCCCCTTCCCACTTTGCAGCCTCCTGGGACACGTGAGTGTTGCATACACATTGCGCCACATCAGCTTGCACATGTGTAGTGGGGAGCCAGCCATAGTTTCCCCAGGAAGCCCCAACCAACTACCATATCTGAGATGGCAGCACTGGTGATCAGCAGTGGTGAGAAGAACCAGATGGTGGGAGACAGTACTGGACTCCAGGCACTGCTAAGGACCTGATTTTTAAAAGTCAGCAACTACGGAGTTTGCAACTGCTAACTTTATAAAAAACAGATGAAGTTCCACATTAAATATGTCCCAAGACCTTGGAGGGGAATTGCAGCTTCAAAAAATTGAAAAATGTATTTTCAATATGTTTAATTATGTCATGCATTGACAAGTCAGTCCATAATGTTCCATCTGAAACCCAATAAAGCCCCCTGGTTTGGTCGGTGGCCACACAGTTTCCATAAAAGCCTGATGTCTACAATTAACAATACCACCCTCCCTTCTGCCCTTAATATCAGCTGTCAAATTCCATGTAAATTTAAATGAGAGGAGTATTTAGGAAAGTTGACAGACAATCAATGGCCATCTACTGTATATTAGAGGCACTCCTATTGGTGTCTTGATCACTGTCTCAAAAGCTCACCCAATTATTTATTCTGCATCAAATACCACAAAGATTACACCAATATGGCTGTAGTTCTAACCCTAACTGTACATGATATGTATGGGCCTCCGATTACCTTATCCACGTGCTGTGGTGGTGTGCCAAAGATTTTTTGTTAGTGGACAGATGTACAGACAATAGTTAACAGAGTACTCCATACTACCTTTACTTTAGATCCTAAGATGTGCTTACACAGTTTATTAGACGATGAGGAGATTGCACTTTAGGTACATATAACCATACTTAGAAAATTGTTTTTTAGCCTGTAAACTTATAGCACAGTGAATGATTGCATCTGACCTTTCAGATCATGCCACACAGATTAGCATTCTGGTTTGTAAAAACTTAGTCTATAAACAAATATTCTGTCCACATAAGTTTAAAAATACATATTGAGAACTTACTCAATATACCAAGCATTTATCCCTTATAACTAGAGTTGAGCGAAAACCTGGATGTTCAGGTTCGGTGGGTTTGGCCGAACTTCGGGAAAAAGTCCGGGTTCGGTACCGAACTTGACCCGAACTTTACCCCGAACCCCATTGAAGTCAATGGGGACCCGAACTTTTTGGCACAAAAATGACTGTAAAAAAGTTATGGAAAGTACTAGAGGGCTGCAAAATGATTTTAGAGCAGTAATCTGTCCCTTACAGCAACAGCAGGAACATGACCCTATAGAACTAGAAGATGATTTTAGAACAATAATCTGTCCCTCTAAGCAGTAGACTCTACCTAGTCCAGTCAGATCGTTCTGTAATGCAGGATGAGATCTGCAATCTGTCCCTAAAAGCAGTAGTAGTAGTAATCTCTACCTATCTATCTATCTGCAATCTGTCCCTCACAGCACCGGCAGCATCCTCTCCCTACACTACCCAGAGAGCATGTGACATGCAGCACTAAGTGACTCCAGCTTATAAAGACACTGGGTCACATGATGCACTGGCCAATCACAGCCATGCCATTAGTAGGCTTGGCTGTGATGGCTTCTCAGGGCAAACCAGTGAAATGCTTGTTGATTGGCTGCCCTGAAGCTATTCAACATGTGTGATCAAATACCCGTACCCAGAACTCGAGCCCAAACTTTTTTTCAAATGTCCGGGTTCGGGTCCGGGTCACGGACATCCCAAAGTTCGGTACGGACCCGAACTTTACAGTTCGGGTTCGCTCAACTCTACTTATAACCACTAGATTACTTTCTTGATTTGGGAGGAGTCTTTTTGTGCCTTTGAACTCTAAGGCCAGCCATGCATTGTTTGAATGTTGGCTGGATAAGCAGGAACTGGCCGAGATTCAAACTGTTAATGGGCAGGTTGAATGTACAAAGTTGATAGATAGATCAACTTGGGTACAACCAGCCTGCCGGATTCTCCTGTGATAATCGCTAGAAGGCTGCTTTAGCCACTAGCAATAATCACTGCCTTCTCGGGGGAAGGCCTGACAGGAGGAATTCCCGCATCAACACTGTCTGTGTTTTGACCAAATATCTTAAGCAGATCGAGCAAATTTCTTTTGAGCAAATTACTTTCCTGCAACCCATGGTTGCAGGAAAGAAATATGTTCAGTGTATGGCCGGCCTTATTCTCTCCTTGTACCTGATGGGTGTGATCGACTTCTTTATCTATATGAATCATATCTGCTTTGTTATTATCACTTTCATATTTTCCCTTGTTGATAATGTTAATTGTTATATGTATTATCCCACTGTATTGTAGGATTACTACCTTACAATAAATTGAAAAAAAAAGATGAAACCAAATGTTTGTCTTTGTGCTGTTATATCTTTAATTTTCAATCTTTTATATTACTGTTTTTTTAGAAATGTTTAATAAAATATACCTAGTTCAAAAAAGAAATAGATATTAGGTCAGAAAGTGGATGAAAAGACTGGCACATAGAAGTCAATATAATTAAATTGCTTCATAACACTATCCTATAAAGTAGACCTGCCTGTATTATTATTATTATTATTATTGTTCATATTATTATGATGGCTTTATTGAACTCTGACACTGATTCATTTATAGTTATAGTAAAGGTGTGTGGAATGTCAGAAAACATTTCACTACAATTTTGTCTAGTAGAAAAGTATAATGTCTAAATAAGACTAACATATATGCATTTTACGATTCTGTTTCAGAATCGTTGATGCCTTCTTTTGTATATCAGTTTCAGTTAACAAAAATAGGGATGTCTACTGTTGAGGAATTATAGAAATATTAAAAATGTCTAGCAAGTGTGCAAGTACTAGCAATGCGAAAGAAAGACACCTAACTTAAACAAAGAGTAAAATTCTGTTCATCATGAGGAATGGGCCGCTGGTTCGAGTCGAGCATAGGTTCAACTCGAACTTCGGATGTTCTCCCGTTCGCTATTTCCCGAACATTATAGGGCGTTCGCAGGAAATTTGAGCACCCCATAATGCAGTGAAATCACGGGGAAATGCCACCCGCTGATTGGCCAAAGCATACACATGACCTGCATGCTTTGGCCAATCACAGCACACTCTGCTCTGAGAGCCATGATTATCTAAAGGCAGGATGTAAATAGATCTAGTGTAGCCTATATACAGGCAGTGTAAGAATATATATTTACCGTATATAGTATATATATATATATATCTATATATATATATAGATATATATATATATATAAAATATGCTGCCTTCAGTGTAGACCAGGGATATGCAATTAGTGGACCTCCAGCTGTTGCAAAACTACAAATCCCATCATGCCTCTGCCTCTGGGTGTTATGCTTGTGGCTTTTAGAGCCTTGCCATGCCTCATGGGACTTGCAGTTCTGCAACAGCTGAAGGTCTGCTAATTGCATATCCCTGGTGTAGACTATATATACAGCTCATTCAGTATAGAGTCTGTCCACACAGTTTAAGAATATATATGTACCTTATATTATATATATATATATATATATATATACACAGTATCTCACAAAAGTGAGTACACCCCTCACATTTTTGTAAATATTTTATTATATCTTTTCATGTGACAATACTGAAGAAATGATAATTTGCTACAATGTAAAGTAGTGAGTGTACAGCTTGCATAACAGTGTAAATTTGCTGTCCCTTCAAAACAACTCAACACATAGCAATTAATGTCTAAACCACTGGCAACAAAAGTGAGTACACCCCTAAGTGAAAATGTCCAAATTGGGCCCAATTAGCCATTTCCCTCCCCAGTGTCATGTGATTCATTATTGTTACAAGGTTTCAGGTGTGAATGGGGAGCAGGTGTGTTAAATTTGGTGTAATCTCTCATACTAGTCATTAAAAGTTCAACATGGCACCTCGTGGCAAAGAACTCTCTGAGGATCTGAAAAAAAGAATTGTTGCTTTACATAAAGATGGCCTAGACCGGGGTGCCAACTGGTGGCCCTCCAGCTGTTGCCGAACTACAAGTCCCATCATGCCTCTGTCTGAGAGGGTCATGCTTGTAACTGACAGTCTTGTAATGCCTCCTGGGACATGTAGTTTCGCAACAGCCGGAGGGCCGCCAGTTTTATACCTGTGGCCTAGTCTATAAGAAGATTGGCAAGACCCTGAAACTGAACTGTAGCATGGTGGCCAAGACCATACATCTGTTTAACAGGACAGGTTCCACTCAGAAAAGGCCTCGCCATGGTCGACCAAAGAAGTTGAGTGCACGTGTTCAGCATCATATCCAGAGGTTGTCTTTTGGAAATAGACATATGAGTGCTGTCAGCATTGCTGCAAAGGTTGAAGGGGTGGAGGTCGGCCTGTCAGTGCTCAGACCATACGCTGCACACTGCATCAAATTGGTCTGCATGGCTGTCATCCCCGAAGGAAGACTCTTCTAAAGATGATGCACAAGAAAGCCCGCAAACAGTTTGCTGAAGACAAGCAGACTAAGGACATGGATTACTGGAACCAAGATGAGACCAAGATAAACTTATTTGGTTCAGATGCTGCCAAGTGCATGTGGAAGCAACCAGGTGAGAAGTACAAAGAAAAGTGTGTCTTGCCTACAGTCAAGTATGCTGGTGAGAGTGTCATGGGCTGGGTCTGCATGAGTTCTGCCGGCATTGGGGAGCTACAGGTCATTGAGGGAACCATGAATGCCAACATGTACTGTGATATAATAAAGCAGAGCATGATCTCTCCCTTTGGAGACTGGGTCGCATAGCAGTATTCCAACATGATAACGACCCTAAACACAACTCCAAGACGACCACTGATGAGACCAAGATAAACGTATTTGGTTCAAATGGTATCAAGCATGTGTGGCAGCAACCAGGTGAGGAGTACAAAGACAAGTGTGTCTTGCCTACATTTAAGCATGGTGGCGGGAGCGTCATGGTCTGGGAATGCATGAGTGCTGCTGGCACTGGGGAGCTACAGTTCATTGAGGGAACCATGAATGCCAACATGTACTGTGACATACTGAAGCAGAGCATGATCCCCTCTCTTCAGAGATTGGACCGCAGGGCAGTATTCCAACATGAAGCCGACCCCAAACATACCTCCAAGACGACCACTGCCTTGCTAAAGAAGCTGAGTGTAAAGGCGATGGACTGGCCAAGCATGTTTCCAGACCTAAACCCTATCAAGCATATGTGGGGCATCCTCAAACAGAAGGTGGAGGAGCGCAAGGTCTCTAACATCCACCAGCTCCATGATGTCATCATGGAAGAGTGGAAGTGGATTTCAGTGGCAACCTGTGAAGCTCTGGTGAACTCCATGCCCAAGAGGGTTAAGGCAGTGCTGGAAAATAATGGTGGCCACACAAAATATTCACACTTTGGGCCCAATTTGGACATTTTGACTGAGGGGTGTACTCACTTTTGTTGCCAGCGGTTTAGACATTAATGGCTGAGTGTTGAGTTATTTTGAGGGCACAGCAAATTTAAACGGTTATACGAGCTAAACACTCATTACTTTACATTGTAGCAAAGTGTCATTTCTTCAGTGTTGTCACATTAAAAAATATAATAAAATATTTACAAAAATGTGAGGGTGTATTCACTTTTGTGAGATACTGTATATAATATGCTGCCTTCAATGTAGGCTATATATACAGCTCATTCAGTGTATAGTATATAGAGTCCGTTCAGGCAGTGTAAGAATTTATATATATATATATATATATTCTTATTTCTTACTTTTTTTTTCTATTGTTATGAGGTCTCAGGTGTGAACTGGGAGCAGGTGTGTTAAATTTGGTGTTATCGCTCTCATTCTCTCATACTGGTCACTGGAAGTCCAACATGGCACCTCATGGCAGAGAACTCTCGGAGGATTGGAAAAAAAGAATTGTTGCTCTACATAAAGATGGCCTAGGCTATAAGAAGATGGCCAAGACCCTGAAACTGAGCTGCAGCATGGTGGCCAAGACCATACAGCAATTTGACAGGACAGGTTCCACTCAGAACAGGCCTTGCCATGGTCGACCAAAGAAGTTGAGTGCACATGCTCAGCATCATATCCAGAGGTTGTCTTTGGGAAATATATGTAGGAGTGCTACCAGCATTGCTGCAGAGGTTGAAGGGGTGGAGTTCGGCCTGTCAGTGCTCAGACCATATGCTGCACACTGCATCAAATTGGTCTGCATGGCTGTCGTCCCGGAAGGTAGCCTCTTCTAAAGACGATGCACAAGAAAGCTGCAGTTTGCTGAAGACAAGCAGACTAAGGACATGGATTACTGGAACCAAGATGAGACCAAGATAAACTTATTTGGTTCAGATGCTGCCAAGTGCATGTGGAAGCAACCAGGTGAGAAGTTCAAAGAAAAGTGTGTCTTGTCTACATTCAAATATGCTGGTGAGAGTGTCATGGACTGGGTCTGCATGAGTTCTGCCGGCATTGGGGAGCTACAGGTCATTGAAGGAACCATGAATGCCAACATGTACTGTGATATAATAAAGCAGAGCATGATCTCCTCCCTTTGGAGACTGGGTCACATGGCAGTATTCCAACATGATAACGACCCCAAACACAACTCCAAGATGACCACTGATGAGACCAAGATAAACTTATTTGGTTCAAATGGTATCAAGCATGTGTGGCAGCAACCAGGTGAGGAGTACAAAGACAAGTGTGTCTTGCCTAAATTTAAGCATGGTGGTGGGAGTGTAATGGTCTGGGAATGCATGAGTGCTGCTGGCACTGGGGAGCTGCAGTTCATTGAGGGAACCATGAATGCCAACATGTACTGTGACATACTGAAGCAGAGCATGATCCCCTCTCTTGAGAGATTGGGCCGCAGGGCAGTATTCCAACATGAAGCCGACCCCAAACATACCTCCAAGATGACTACTGCCTTGCTAAAGCTGAGGGGAAAGGTGATGGACTGGCCAAGCATGTATTCAGACCTAACCCCTATTGAACATTTGTGGGGTATCCTCAAATGGAAGGTGGAGGAGTGCAAGGTCTCTAACATCCACCAGCTCTGTGATGTCATCATGGAGGAGTGGAAGAGGACTACAGGGGCAACTTGTGAAGCTCTGGTGAACTCCATGCCCCAGAGGGTTAAGGCGGTGCTGGAAAATAATAGTGGCCACACAAAATATTGACACTTTGGGCCCAGTTTGGACATTTCCACTTAGGGGTGTACTCACTTTTGTTGCCAGCAGTTTATACATTAATGGTTGTGTGTTGAGTTATTTTGAGGGGACAGCAAATTTACACTGTTATACAAGCAGTACATGCACTACTTTACATTGTAGTAAAGTGTCATTTATTCAGTGTTGTCACATGAGAAAATATAATAAAATATTTACAAAAATGTGAGGGGTGTACTCACTTTTGTGAGATACTATATATATATATATATATATATATATATATATATATATATATATATATATATTTACAGTGTTCTGTCACCACCAACACCTAAGGCCCAATTATTCTGCACCAGTTTGCCTGGGGCATGTCATTACAATTTTTGAACTAAATTACAACAGCAGGGCCTGCTGCACCCAAGAGTAATTGTGAAGAGTTATAGTGTTCTGCCACCACCAACACTCAAGTGTCATTTTTTCTTTTTTTTAATAGCATTTTTGTGCAAATATGAGATCTGAGGTATTTTTGACCCCAGATCTCATATTTAATAAGTGCTGCCATGCTTTCTTTCTATTACAAGGAATTACAAGGCTGTCTTCAGTTTGACAGTTTTTAAGAAGCAAAAGTACTTCTTAGAGGAGGTGCCACCGTCCCATAGAATAATTACCAAAAACAACAATTGTGGGGTATCCCTACACACTTGGACTTTTAGGGCACACCACGAGATAACACGATTTTTTGTAAAAATGTATATTTTATTACAACAATTGTTTAAAAATACACAAAAATAGTGTTTCAAAATAAAATTCGATACATCTGTGTTTAGCCCCCAAAAGGGGTCTACAGGTCATATCTCATATTGACCCAACAATTATAGAGAATAGCTACCAATACAACCATGATGTGCAAGCATACAAAGTGCAAAGGTCTACGCGTTTCGCTGTGGGCTTCTTCAGGACCCTAGTCACAGCATGGATGTAGGTTGCCAAGGTAGCTTAATCAAACAAGAGAAGACAATAACATTACCATTTAAACATATTAGAACATGTTGTACAGCACTTTAGCAATACTCTTAATCATATATTGATAACATTTCACGTATGAAATAATGGTGCTTACATAAGACTCTATACGACCAGGGGAGACACTCAGGGGGGCGGACACAGAGGATATAAAACCTCGACACCTGGACTCCAAGGACTGGTATATTACGAGTAGATTCTGGGGATAATATGTATACATATGTAAGACCAGAACATCATATTCAAAATGCTTTCTACATTATATTTAGAATTTAATTACCTGCTAATTAATTAGCTGGTGTGGCAGATATAAGTGGGCCCCTCATTGGGGTACACGAGCCTCTAGTTCCCTTGTATACGTATGACTGGAAGACTAATGGCAATCTAGAAAAGAATGGATGAGCATAAATGGTCCCTAATGAGTATGGGCAGGGCCGCTGTTAGAAATTGTGGGGCCCCATACAGCCTACCTGACGGGGCCCCCTCTTTAACCCCACCTTGAAAGAAAGTCCATTGCCCACCCAGCGATGCATATGTGTGCAGTGTGAGTGTTAAAGCCCAGCATCACATATGGGATTCTTTGGCATAAAGGGGTTAAAGGGGAGTCAGCTTACACAAGTGTAAAGTAGCATCTCACTGTGCTTATGATAATCATAATTATGATAGCCAGGGCCATCTTAATAAAATCATGGGCCCCTGGGCAAAGTAATGCACTAGGGCCCCACTAATAGTATTCGTGTCACTCTACGATGAAATGTGAACACATTCGACTGAGGGGAAATTGGGGAAATACGGTTTCTTAGGGTATACACTACGACCCGAAATTGTGAGTGTGACGTGTGTATACGTAGCGACCCACCCGTTACCTGAAAGAAAGTTCCACCCCAATTTCTCCCCCGGGGCAGTCCATCCGACATACCCCGGGGTGTTAAAGATTGTCGCCGGGACGGGTATGAGTAATCCCTGGTAAATACGAGTAGGTAAGAAAAGATCTAACGGTAATCAGAAGGTCAGTATGCATATGTTCCCTTGATCTCCGAGCACAT
>BLSH010192100.1:1144249-1160109 GCA_018402905.1 Glandirana rugosa | reverse complement strand
CACCCATCTATGCCTCTAACTACCCCCCCACACACATGTACCCACATACATGCAGAATAGCAGAAAGTCTCTTAAAAAACGTCAGTACATGCTCTCTTCCTGCCGAGTACTGCACTGTAGGGGGAGACAAAGAGCACAGCACACACTGCTTTCACTTTCACAGTAAAGAGTGTGACGAGGCTCCCTGCAGCGCCGTTCAGCTGAGGAACGGAGCGCTCCAGTCCTCATCCCCTCCTAATCTAGGCATACAGGGGGCCCTTATGGGCCCCCTCAGCATGGGGCCCGGTCGCCATGGCGACTCCTGCGACCCCTATCCGCCCGCCCCTGCTGAGAATACTACCTTGGAGGTCCTAATCCTCAATTTTGCTCCTAGGTCCCTAAAACTTTTTATAGAACACTTCACCTACCTCTAACTTTGTTAACATGCACCATGACAGCCGGGTCGTCCCCAGCCCCTCCCAGTAATCTGTCCACCAGATCTGTGATGTCCCGAAACCGAGTGCCCGGTAAACAGCATACGGTTCGGCTCTTCAGGTCTTTGTGACAGATTGCCATCTCTGTGTTTCTGAGAATTGAGTCCCCTACCACCACAATCTGTCTTTCCTTTCCCCTGGCTTCATCCCTGCCCCCACGGGAGGAGTTACTCCCCTGGCAGCTAAGGTCGCCACTCTGCTCCAACAATGCGGGTCCATGACTGGTTTCCGCAATATCACACAACGGGCCATACTTACTGGGATGTTCCAGCCCAGGATCGGCCTCCCTGACTCTTTCCCTTCTACCCTTCCTAACTGTCACCCAACTACTCTGCTCTGGTTCCCGCACCTCCTTGTCTCCACCCACCTCTGTGCCGGCCCATGCCTGCACCTGCCATGTACGATCCCAACTCTCCTTTTGAATGGAGAGTCTTCTCAGTGTTGACAGCTGCTTCCCTAGATTCAGAACCTGGGCTTCCAGGGAAACAATGTGCTTACATGTTGTACAGCAGTATTCACCCTCGATCGCATGATCAAGGAACGCATACAAGCGTCAAGATTTAAACCGAGTCGCGTCTCCATTCCCATTGGGCATCGTACCCACTAATTTAATGGGGACTGGGAATTTTACTCTGTCCGATTACCTAACAGCTAGCTTCCTAACTCTAATACTCACAGCACCCGGCTCTCAACGCACAGTGCACGTGTCCTTACAGCCCCTGGGCACTCACAGTGCACTTGTTTTCACAGTATGCATGTCCTCACAGCCCCCTTGCACTCACAGTACCCATGTCCTCACAGTCCCCGGGCACCTACAGCACACGTTTCCCTACAGCCCCCGGCACTTACAGTACACATGTCCTTCACAGTGCATGTGACCTCACAGCCCCTGGGCACTTACAGTACACGTGTCCTCACAGCCCCCAGGCACTCACAGTATATGTGTCCTCAAAGCCCCCGGGCACCTACAGTACACACGCCCTCACAGCCCCCGAGCACACAGTACACGTGTCCTCACAGCCCCCGGGCACTTACAGCACACGTATCGTCACAGCCCCCGGGCACCTACAGTACACATATCCCTACAGCTCCTGGGCACTCACAGCGCACGTGTCCTTCACAGAACATGTGTCCTCACAGCCCCTGGGTACTTACAGTACATGTGTCCCTACAGCCCTCTGGCACTCACAGCACATGTCTTTCACAGTACACGTGTCCTCACAGCTCATGTATAAGGAGTGTGCTCAGCGCTACCACATAAAGTGAAATTCTTAAATAAATTGTGTCATATATCAAACATACATTGATTACTTCACATCCGTTTATCTCAACTACAATTTTCTGACATAACACACATATGACTTTAAATCCTTATTCCAATCCTCTGTGACTCAGGGCTGGACACAGGCATTGGTTTGTGCATATCCTAGTACAGTCTCCGCAAAGATGGAAGTGTTCAATATATAAACCAAAAGCAAATAGTGATAAAATGTCGTTCAATCTTCAATCATTCTAGTGCTTCTTTCCTGTGTATTTGTGATTAAACCATCCTTCCACAATTTTCAAGTGCTGTTGTGACAAATACAGATGAACTTGTGACTTTTTAATTGTGTCTCCTATAGGTGTTCTAGCCTCTCACCTGAGTGTGCTAGAGCTTTTGCACATAAAGGTTTCTTTGGTGGGGTGGTGTGGTACCAGTCTCTCTCCACCGGGGGTCACTCTGTGCTCCTATGGAGCCCTCTTGCTTCCTTTGGTTCCTCCCCATCTCCACAGTTGTATTGGTAACATACATAAAAGAAGGGTACAATATGCCTCGTAGTGTGATATTGTTTAAAAACTTTTATTAGTAAAAAACACGTGCACACTTACATTAAAAAGCCCCTTATGGGCAATTCTCCACGAGCTCATCTGTAATGTTTGTAACTTCCGGTCACCTCCGCTACGTCAGGCATCACGTGACTTCTTCATAGGGACAGAGGGAAATGTGTGTATGAGGTGTTTTTATAGCAGCTAATTGGTATAATTGGGCTCCGCCATTTTCTTGAAGCCTCTATTTAGCTTAGACCCATTGCCGCCTATTGCGGCCATTTTGCCGTAGATTACGGTCCCGTTTGTTTCAGCCATGTTTTTATAGCCTTTGTTTATGCAAGTATATATTCGGGGGCCATTTTGTAGGTTTGTTTCAATTGGTACCTGTCTTGCTGACAGTTGTTGAGCTATGAGTGTTCTAATCTATTTTAGCTGGTTTGGATGATAGGAATTGTATCTGTTGACTGTGTGAGTTATATATCCCCAATTTAAGTGCATTCCACCGATTTTAATCGGAGCCAGGTGTTCGTAAGATGATTGCTTTATACAGTTAAATATACATATGATATAAACATGATATAAACATATACATGATATAGAGAGTAAACCCTTATTTTCAAATACGCTTATGTTTTTATTATAGTATGTTGTAATTGGCTCTTGTTTTTTTATGTGTATGTCTTATTCAGTATATGGATTTTTTTTATATATCTCTAACTGTAATTTGCAAAGGTCTGTATCGGAGCCTAGTGTTTAAAATCATTGCTCCATTTAGTGAGAACTAGATATATGATGTCAGCATTTTTTAAATCTGAACTCCAATTTTTTACTATATTATCTGGTAAGCTTACAATCTTTAATCTTTGGTGTATGTATCTTATGTTATGACCTGTTAGGTTACGGAAAAATATTGCGTCAGACCATGTGTGTTTCTTATATTGTATTTTTCCAGATATCCTACTTCATGGTTTTTGCTGTCTCATATTTTTATTGATAGATTTTCAATTTTTGTGTTTTTTCTTTTGATTTCTTTTCTAGATATCCCGATTTTTTTCTTCTTATTTGGTTGATTTACTCTTCGACTATAATCTTTATTACTTGTTCATATCTAATCTAAAAGTCACTAATAAAACAGTTCAAATCAATCTCTACATTGAGTCCATTAGGCATGAAAGTATTCATTAAATAGATCCATTTTGATTCCAACTGGCTTAATGTTCTAATTTTATGGCTTCCTCTCCAGTGTCTGTTGTAGGGCTCTATGCCCCAAAATGTGAGGTGTTTGGGGTCCCTACTGTGTACTCTATCGAAATGCCTTGACACACTATGTTTGTCAAAACCTTTCTTGATGTTTTGAACATGTTCTTTTATTCTCACTCTTAATGGTCTTTTTGTGCATCCCACATACTGTAGTGCGCAGCTACTTTCCAAAACATATACAGCTCCTTCCGTGTTGCATCCAATGAATTCATTAATGTCATATCTGATCCCTGTACTATTAGCAATAAAATGGCTCCTCTTCTCATTCAGCTTCTTTGTGTTGGTACATGCATAGCATCTCCTGCATGGATAGAAGCCCTTCCCAGGGAAGAAGGTAAAAGTCTTCTTAGGAGGATCTATCACATTCCTAACAAATTTGTCTCTTAATGTAGGGGCTCTCCTATATATACGAATTTGGGTTGTTCCAGTAATAATGTACTCAGATCTTTGTCTGCTCTTAGTATAGGGCAGTGTATTTTTATAATTTTTTCTACTTCTTTATGTTGTATGTTATAATCTAGGATTAACGGTATTTTATCTTCAAATTTGTGCTTCTGTTCTTTTTCTTCATCAATGTTATCCTTTCTATTTCTGATACCTGTTGTATAGTCTCTTCAATTTGTCTTTGGTCATAGCCTTTTTTTGATAAATCTTTCACCTATTATTGTTGCTTGTTCGATATAGTCATCCTGTTCTGTGCAGTTCCTTTTTATTCACAGCATCTGTCACTTGGGCATGTTGAATAGGCAATTTCTATGATGACAACTGTTTGTAGGTAGGTAGCTGTTCTGGTCTACATTTTTAAAATAAGTTTTGGTTTTCAATTTTTTATCTTCTTTTCTTATTTCTAAATCAAGGTATGTAATATGATCTTTGCTGATCTCCCAGGTAAGCTTGATGTTCCTATAATTTTTATTGAGACCATCTAGAAATAAAACAAGCCTTTCTTTGCTACCTTTCCATAAGATGATTATGTCATCTATAAATCTTTTATAACATAATAATTCTGATGGTGGTTCTTTGTAAATGGTTTCTTCCTCCCATTGGGCCATGTATAAATTGGCTATACTTTGTGTAAATTTTGCTCCCATGGCTATTCCTGTCTTTTGGTGATAGTATATGTGCTGGTACCAGAAATAGTTTGATTTCAGACTGAAGTCTATACATTTGATGAGATATTTTCTCTGTTTGCATGGTAGCATTGAATACTGCCTTAGCGCCCATTTGGCTGCTTCACACGCTTGATGGTGCTTGATGACCGTATACAGTGAAGAGACAACTGCTGTCGCCATTAGTATTGCTTCATCTTCTACGCTAATGTCTTCCAATAATTCCAATGCATGCTTGGTGTCCTTTAGATAGGCCTTTGTTTTACATACTACCGGTTGTAAGTAATTGTCTATGTATTCTCCTAGTCTTGCTGTTAGTGACTCAATGCCATTCACTATTGGTCTCGGTGGCGGTCTTTCTTTGTCTTTGTGTATTTTGGGTACCGTATATATTACTGGTGTTCTACATGCTTCAGGGATTAGATATTTCACTTCTTTTTTACTTAAGATTCCTTTCTTTAAGCACAGATGCACTCATTTTTCTAATTCTTTCTTGGATTTGCTTAACGGATTACCTCTTAGTTTTTCATATGCGATTGTGTCTTCCAGTTAGAGTTAGAGATATATAAAAAAATCCATATAATGAATAAGACATACACATAAAAAAACAAGAGTGGTGTAGATTTTAGGCCAATTACAACATATTATAATAAAAACATAAGCGTATTTGAAAATAAGGGTTTACTCTGTATATCATGTTTATATCATATGTATATTTAACTGTATAAAGAAATCATCTTCCCAACACCTGGCTCTGATTAAAACAGTGGAATGCACTTAAATTGGGGATATATAACTCACACATTCAACAGATACAATTCCTATCATCCAAACCAGCTAAAATAGATTAGAACACTCATAGCGTCAACAACTGTCAGCAAGACAGGTACCAATTGAAACAAACCTACAAAATGGCCCCCGAATATATACTTGCATAAACAAAGGCTACAAAAACATGGCTGAAACAAACGGGACCATAATCTACGGCAAAATGGCCGCAACAGGCGGCAAAGGGTCTAAGCTAAATAGAGGCTTCAAGAAAATGGCGGAGCCCAATTATACCAATTAGCTGCTATAAAAACACCTCATATACACATCTCCCTTTATCCCCATGAAGAAGTCACGTGATGCCTGACGTAACATGTAGGGCGTGAGCGGAGGTGACCGGAAGTTACGAAAATTACAGACGAGCTCGCAGCTCATGGAGAAGTGCCCATAGGCGGCTTTTTAATGTAAGTGTGCACATGTTTTTTACTAATAAAAGTTTTTAAACAATATCACACTACGAGGCACATTGTACCCTTATTTTATGTATGTTACCAATACAACTGTGGAGATGGGGAGGAACCAAAGGAAGCAAGGGGGCTCCATAGGAGCACAGAGTGACCCCCGGTGGAGAGAGATGGGTACCACACCACCCCACCCCACCAAAGAAACCTTTATGTGCAAAAGCTCTAGCACACTCAGGTGAGAGGCTAGAACACCTATAGGAGACACAATTAAAAAGTCACAAGTTCATCTGTATTTGTCACAACAACACTTGAAAATTGTGGAAGGATGTTTTAATCACAAATACACAGGAAAGAAGCACTAGAATGATTTAAGATTGAACAACATTTTATCACTATTTGATTTTGGTTTATATATTGAACACTTCCATCTTTGCGGAGACTGTACTAGGATATGCACAAACAAATGCCAGTGTCCAGCCTTGAGTCACAGAGGATTGAAATAAGGATTTAAAGTCATGTGTGTGTTATGTCAGAAAATTGTATTTGAGATAAACGCATGTGAAGTAATCAATGTATGTTTGATATATGACACAATTTATTTAAGAATTTCACTTTATGTGGTAGCGCTGAGCAGAATCCTTATACAATTTTCCAAAATAGTCACGGGTTACTATTTAGCAATAGGAGCTGCCACGACACTTATTTTACTTTGGTAAAAAAAATGTTTTTTTGTTATAAATCAAGTGGGAGCGCGGGAGTAACACATCACATTTACCAGATTTACAGCACATGTGTCCTCACATCCCCCAGGCGCTCACAGTATACGCATCCCAACAGCCCCCGGGCACTCCCAGTACACATATCCGTACATCCCTCGGGCACTCACAGTACACGTGTGCGTGTCTTACGGTACACCGATCACACGGCACTCAGGTACTCACTACCCTGAGGTACCCTCAACACACAGATATTCACCACACTCATGTACTCACCACACTCAGGTTCTCACCGCACTCAGGTACTCGCCGCACTTATGTACTCACTGCACTCAGGTATTCACAATCCTCAGGTACTCACTATACTCAGGTACTCACTATACTCAGATACTCACAATCCTCAGGTACTCACAATCCTCAGGTACTCACTGCACTCAGGTACTCACTATACTCAGGTACTCACAATACTCAGGTACTCACAACACACAAGTATTCTCCACACTCAGGTACTCTGCACACTCAGGTACTCACAACACTCAGGTACTCACAACACTCAGGTACTCACAACACTCAGGTACTCAAAACACTCACAACATTCAGGTACTCACAATGCACATGTCTCACAATACACAGGTCTCACAATACACAGGTCACACAGTCAGGCTTTAAATCAGTAGTTGTGTCTCTCTGCTCAGCCTCTGTAATCTGACACATACAGCTTGTCAGTCTCTAAGACAGCCTCCCTCTCTCCTGCTTCCCCCTCTCTGTCACATTGCGATCTGCACTTACCCGCCGGGGCTGGTCAGTGTTCACACGCCGCCTCCGCTTCTATTGGGAGAATACAGTCCCCAGTCACTCCTGCTCCAACACCGCTCCTGCCGCTGCTGTCGGGTCACATGCCTCCTCTCTGGAGGATACTATCCCTGGTCACTCCCGCTCCACCACCGCTCCCGGGTCATGCGCCT
Source organism: Glandirana rugosa (assembly GCA_018402905.1). Taxonomy (NCBI): domain Eukaryota; kingdom Metazoa; phylum Chordata; class Amphibia; order Anura; family Ranidae; genus Glandirana; species Glandirana rugosa. The sequence goes on along the minus strand of BLSH010192100.1, from coordinate 1,152,545 downwards.
CCTCTCTGGGGGATACTGTACCCTGTCACTCCATTTCTACTGCCTCTCCCAGTCCCCGGTCACCTTCCTCTTCTCCTGGTCACGGGGGTCCGGTCCACAGCCCCTCTGCACACCACGCTGTCTCAGCTTCTGAGACAGCTCGTTCTCATGCCAAAAACTGAACATTTTTTAATTATTTATTTATTTTATTTACAGGTAACAGCTTGTACCCAAACAAACCAAAACCACTTATGGTTTCTTAGGTCACATAAGAGATCGGAGGATGGAAATGTCTCCCTTTGTTCATAGTGCATCCAATGCAACAGGTCACATCAGTCCTGGGCTACCGATTTTGATGGGAGAGCCCAGGAAAGGCAGCGCTGCTCAGATCACTTTTGTCAGAAAGTTCATTACCTGCTCTAAAGAACCATACCAGGATTATGGCTGCAGCTGCAACCATACCTGGTATAATCGCTTTCATCCATGGTCACATATATATGGCCTAAAGATGGGAAGGTGTTAAAATACTATTTAAAGTGGTATTAAACCCAAAACCAAAAATGTATTATATTGCAGCTTACCAATTATTAGATGTGGTGGCTGCAACAGTTTTATTTTCTTTGGCTTTTTCCCTTTGATTTTACCTAGTGATCTGGCCAGAAACATACCACTATATTAGGGATACAGGTTTTACATGAAAAAAAGTCTGATCATTTTATTCACTTATTGTCTCATCCATGTAAACTCTGCTGGAGAGCAACAGACATGCCAGTGATCCACCAGAAGAAAATAGCAGAAAGAAAGCCTAGAAAATGAAACTAATGCAGCCATCACATCTAAGAATTGGTAAGCTGAATTATAATAATTGTTTGCTTTTGGGTTAAATATTGCCTTAACATAAACAGATCACATTTAAACACATACAACCTGTTTTCTTTTATATTCCCATAATAATGTAACATTTTATAGAAAGAAGTTAATACATTTTTGTCACCTATAATGCTGTGATACTTTAATACATACACAGGTCTAACTCTTCTTAATATTAAAACTGTTACATTTGAACCACTATACTCCTTTTATAATAGTAACCACACCATATTTATTTACTTTTGTTGGTAACATTTATACCCAGACCATTACTATACATGAGCTATGAGAGATACTATACTCCATCAGCAAATAGCATTCAATTCATGTGGCTGAAAACTCCCAAAATAAGATAACTCAAATGAAAGAAACTTTACTAGTACGGCTATATAAATCAGAGCACTGATGGCCATTTTTCATTCCTTCTACACTTTGTCAAGAGGTATATATTGAGGATTATACACTTACTGATACATCTATCTGCACCTTAAGTGAACACAAAAAAAATATTTTATTGGAGAACTGAAATTTTATTAATCAGAATTTAAGGGGCGCTTCACAGTGTCGCTTCAGCAAACCTCTTTAATGACCAGATGTTTGCAATCAGAAGAGGTACATTTTCAATTGTTGCAATCTCTTCAATTCTGCAGCATCTAAGTTCTAGTATCATTTACATAACAACATGTGATATATCAAATGCTTAAAGCCACCAACCATGACAGTACAAATTACAGTCATTTTTCAATAGCCTGAGCAAGGTGCACAACTTCAGGCACTTGGCCTGGCAACACACTGTGTTAGTTTCTGAAGTGAGAGAAGAACAGCATGTATTTAGCTAAGAAAGTTGGTCTTTGCTGTTGAGAAAATATAATAATAGGGTTTAAAAATGATATATTTCTTACCCGCCATAAGCTGGGATAGGGGGAGGAGGTGCTGCTGCACGAAATGTGTTATAGACTGTACGGCCTCTACCTCTAAGGTGTGCCCCTCTATAAGCAGCAGCAGCTGTTGCAGCAGGATAAGGAAAGCCAGGTACTGTAAAAGAACACAGTCAAATAGTATTACATCTCCTGTAAATACAAATGCATAGCACAAGTACATATACAAATATTCATCACTGTATAAAAGTGATGTATAATCTTATTGCGTAACACAAACAATATTTTGATAGTCTGCAATTCCTTATGCAGTTTCTCCAATGTTTCCATAAACATCAAATGTATTCATCTACAACAATTACTTACAAAGGCGATTAAAGAAAAAGTGATTGCAGACTATGAGATACTGAATTTTGTCCGTTACACTTTTTTACATCCTTTAAACATACTATAAAACCACTTGAATTCATAAAGAAAGTGCAAGTAATTGTCAGAGGTATGTAGCGCTTCTGCTCCTTGATAGCTGCTGGTCTCATTCCAGCATCCTAGTTTTGACTGTGTGTCTCTGTTCACCTGCAAGGTGAATTATGTAGCCTGTCTTAGGGTGGAGACTCAACCTGATTTAAGCCAGCCAAGCCTGCAGTCTCATGCTTGTGATAGTGTGTTTAACACATGTCCCTATTTGTCTGCCCTGTCTGCTAGTTTGGATTCCCCAGTTGACAACTTCATATCAGATATGGAATACACTGTCCTGTCTTTTGACTACGGATTTGACCCTGACTATTCTGAACCTTGCCTGCCTTGTACCTGAACTGTCATTGAACCTCTCTGACTGTCGGAAGTACCTGTTTATTTTGTTCAGTTTGCGCCTGCCCTGGCGTGGTAGCCAGGCACTATAGACCAGAAGGTCTGCTTGCCTTATGGGAAAGGGGGCTGCTCTAGGTGTAGAACACAAAAGCTAGCTTTAGTGCCCGACCACCTGTGTTAGGGGTAAGCGTGACAGTAATCAAATAAACAATTACAGAAGTGAATGCATGTCTACAATCATTAACCCTTTCGCTACGTCATACGTACCTAACGGCAGGGGGTATTACACACAATGGCTGCAGCCACTGGGATTGTGTGTGTAACTGGTGGGTAGACTCCTGCCTGTCAGATGAGAGCAGTCAGGCGGCGCTGCTGCCGCCCAATCGCTCTCACAGACCCCGTTAATGGTGCCCCCTTGCCCGTGCACTCCCGCCATGCCTACCAGGTTCCGCTTGCCCATCGGCAGGTCTGGGATGTCCATGGTGGGTGGTGGCAGCTGGAGGAGTAAGAGAAGAGCAGATACACATCCGATCTACTCCCCTTCTTGCATTGACCCGGAAAGTGACATCTGTGATGTCACTTCCGGGTCACGTTCTCTGTGTCCCAGGCTCGTTTTGCCAGGAACGGATGTTTTGCAATCCGATCTGCTTTGAAAAGCATTCAGTGGAGTACAGGGGAAACATGCAGGGTCTTTTAGACCCTGCATGTCTCAATAAAGAGAACCTGTCTCCAAAAATCATCACATAGGGGACTTTTTGTCCCCTGTGTGATGAAAAAAAAAAAAGTAAAGTAAAAAATTTTTTTTGCAAGTTACACACAAACACAAAATCCCTCCCTCCAAGAAAAAAATTTGGAGGCTTCCCCACCCCCACATATACACACGCACGAACGCGAATGCATGCGCCCGGGCACCTATGCGTGAAAACATTGATTGAGATACACATAATACATATTGCCACTTACGACAGAGTGAGAGCAATAATTCTAACAGAAGACCTCCTCTGTAACACTAAACTGATACCTATAGGGGGCTTCTGAAGAGTAACCTATAGAAAATATAGGGTACTGAAGTTTGACGCCATTTCACTGGGCGCACAAAAATTTAAGGTTTGACATGTGGGGTATCTATTTACTCAGTACAACCTAATCTTTTATATTTTACCAAAAATGTGGGTAATATATTGCATTCATTTGCCCTACATTTCACGTTAGTGTCCTTTTACAGAAATTTTGCTTTTCCTAGACCTTTGCGGTAATATCATGGGACATAAAAAATTGGAACTACCACTATTTTATTCTATAGGGTGTCTGATTTAAAAAAATATATAATGTTTGGGGGTTTTGTGTAATCTTCAGGCCTAAAATGATTTTTTAAATATGTGTGCCAAAAATGCAAAAATGGCTCTGGCAGCAAAAGGGTTAAGAAAGTGACTTTTGAATAAGGCAAACTGAAAATGTCACACTGTTGTTCCAGAAAAGGGATACAGGGATATCTTGCTAAGTTCCATTGAAAGCAATGGGAGGTTTCCAGCTTCCATAGCTAATCATGGCCACTTGCATGTAATCACTCATGCAGCGATCACATGTGAGTGATCAGCCCTGAACACATTCTGCCTGGGAATGGTGTGGTGATTATTGGGGACAACAAGACTGACTGCACTTGTATCACCTCTTCACCACCTGCTTTAACTCCTTGGACCCTGCACAAATGGTTCTATTCACTTGAATGAGTCACGATTGGTGGGCACTATGCCCACTGAAAGTGGCAGAAGGTATATTTTCTGTCTCAGCTGCAAAGCGCCACTGCTGTGGCATGTGTACACCCCTAGCTGCTGCCTCTACAGCTAAAGTTAGTAGCGGTTGAGATGGTAAAAGTGCAGCTCAACCATAACAGTAATTATGCCAGTCCAACTGAAGCAGAGCTGAAAGTGTGACATCATCACAATAGGGGCATTCTTAGGAGTGTGAGGAAGTAGGATCGATCTGTATTAGCCACAGAGAGAGCAGCATAGGGAATTTGATAAGTAATCCACTCACATATGTGAATGTGAGTGTTCTTAACCTTTTATTGTAATAAACCTATTTTTTATGGAAAGCATAATGATGTGTCTTTGTTTTATGGAGTTGTGCTGGGACTGGTGTTAAACCTGTGGTGGATATGGAGTAACCATTGAGAGACTGGTGTGGCTACAGTTCTTAGGGGCTGTGCCTGGAGGACAGAGGATTAACCTATGTGGTGTATATGGCTTAGTCATCATGCATACTCGGCTTAAAAACACCACTTTTAGAGGCATTGCATTTTTTTTCAGCCTGTTAGGCCTTGTGCACACTTTTTTTTAGCCTGCAAAAGCACCTCTATGTAAGCCTATTTGTTCCTGTTCCCATAGGTATTTACAAGCATTTTAGAAGGGGAATGTTTACAGTTTGAAAAATAAAACAGCAAAGGCACATTCAAGAAAGGAGTGGAAGAGCAGAAAAAATGCTGAACTAATCTAAACACATTTAAACACGTCCAAATTTAGGTGTGTTTAGACGTGTTTAAATGTGTTTAGGTGAGTTCAGCTGTTAGACACGTTTAGGAACATTTGAACGTATGAGTGTTAATGCACTGCAATGGCCAGAATAAATGAATATTCTGGCCAATGGAATCCATTAACACTCAAACACATGCCCTGCTCAAATGTGCTTAACCACTTCAATACCAGACACTTACCCCCCTTCCCCCCCCCCCCCAGGCAAATTTTCACCTTTCAGCACTGTCACATTTTGAATGACAATGGCGTGGTCATGCAACGTTGTACCCAAACAAAATTGTTATCATTTTTTTCCCACAAATAGAGCTTTCTATTGGTGGCATTTGATCACCTCTGGGGTCTTTATTTTTTGTGCTACACATAAAAAAAGACCAACCATTTTGAAAAAAAAAGTTTTTCTTTGTTTCTGTTACAAAACTTTGTAAATAAGTAAGTTTTCTCCCTCCCTGGTGGGCACTGACAAGGCTACACTGACGGGCACTGATGAGGCAGTACTGATTGACACTGATGAGGCAGCACTGATGAGGTGGCACTGATTGGCACTGATGATGAGGCACTTATATGCAGCATTGATAGACTGCACTGATAAGCAGCACTGATAGGCACTGATAGGTGGTACTGATACGCAGCAGTGATGGGCACTGATAAGCAGCACTGATAGGCACTCATAGGTGGCACTGATGGGCACTCATAGGTGGCACTGGGCACTGATAGGTGACACTGATATGTGGCACTGATAGGTGGCACTGGTATGCACTGATAGATGGCACTGGTGGGCACTGATTGGCGGCACTGGTAGATGGCACTGTTAGGCAGCACTGCTAGGGAGGCACTGGCGGGCATCACAGATGGTGCCGGCTTGTTATCCTGCTGGATGTCATATGACAGCCAGTCAGGATAACTGAACCACTTCCTGGCTGTCCTTCTGCATATGGCGGTAGGGAAGTGGTTAAACATGTCTAAAGGAGTGAGCAATATGTGGCTTTAGACATGTTTTTAAGCAGCTATTTTCCTGGAGCACTGGTATGCAAAGGGTTAAACAGATGGCCTGTGTTCATGAGGCTGTATGTGACCTTCTGTAATATAAGAGTTCCAATATTTCAGGTGAGAGTACACCCAAAAGACATGATTGGTGGAAGTGTTTCACTGTGTGGCACACATGAAATTGTGGAAAGATTACACTGGAGGTGAAATAAAGATACTTAACTTCCGGAGGAGGCATAGCACATGAAATAAATTGAGGCTTAGCCGTTGATGTTATATCCGGTCTGGCATTCACCTACAAGTTTGGAACGCGTGCCAGTTCAGTGGCCGTGAACGGCGATGCATTGCAGCTGAGCTGATTGTGTCAGTGCCCTGCAGGAACCTGCAGCATGTGAACAGTACTTGGATGTGTTTTATTGTTAGCAATTGTTTTATTAAAACTTACTACACTATGGAATACTTTCTGGTATCTTTTTAACTTTATCATATTGCAGAGAAAATACTGGGGAGATTATAAGTGGAAGAGATCCAGCAGTGGGGATTACAGTGTATCAAATGCTTGCCTAACACTTGCTTCTGGTAAGTGCACATTTCACCTGGGCTGTGGAAAGAGCATCTGTTTACTGGGTAAGAAGAAGTTGTTTGTGTTTTCACCTACATTGGCACGTAGAGTACTAAGGGAACTTTGCATTCAAAACTGATTGAAATTGATTCCATCTTCATCTGTTTCACTTTGATCTGGAATATTTGATATTGAAAAATACATTTTCCATAGTATTCAACTAAGTGCCTACCTGTTTGCTTGTTTTCACAAAGATACTGTATGTAGGACTGATTGATGAATATACTGTACATGCTATAAGTGACTTTTGAATCCACATTGAAACCACATTGATTGCACTGTATTATGCACTATTGGTGGTCTATTGCACATCGGGGTTCCGGCTTTATTTTTGTAAATGTGTGGTCACTATTGATAATATTATATTGGTTTGTTTATCACTTTATATTATGTAGTGGATTGTGCTAATTCATTTTGTTTGGATGTTTGAATTTAGTATTTGGGAGTGCTGTACTTTATTTATTTGCTGATTTGGTATTTAAGTGTCAATATAATATGAATGGAATTTCTTTTTCTTGTGGGGATTGGGGGTTTTGTTCAAAGTGTGACAGTGGTGAAAACTGAAAAATGGCTTTGACTGGAAGGAGGTGAAACAGTCCAGTCATGAAGTGGTTAAGGAAAAAACAACCCATTCAGTTTAAAATAGAATTGAAAAGCAAAACATTTATGTATAGATATTAAAATAAAAAATTATAAATAAATTTTTCCCCTTTTTTATAAGTGATCACATTCCCTCTGTTCTCTCGGTTCTCAATAGGGATGGTGTTGGAGTTCAGATCGAAGGTACTTTCGATCCGAACATCAGTTGTTCGCTTGTTCAGGTAATCCCAAACATTATGGGGCGTTCGTGGTAACTTTGCGTGCCCCATAATGTTTTAAAATGGCAGCGGAATGCCGCCCACTGATTGGTCAAAGCATGCACATGACCTGCATGCTTTGGCCAATCAGCGGGCGGCCTGCTGTGAGAGCTTTGATTGGCTAAAGGCAGGATGCCTTTAGCCAATCACTGCACAGCAGTCTCAATCCCCGCCCCACACTATATAAAGCCGCTTGTACAGTGGCTCTATGATAGTGTGTCAGCGTTGCTTGTTAGAGAGAGAGCGCAGGTTAATGCATACAGGCAGTTTAGATAGCTAGATTTAAAAAAAAAATTTAAAAATAGACAAAAAATAGATAGTTAGACATCTAAAATACAGGGAGTGCAGAATTATTAGGCAAGTTGTATTTTTGAGGAATAATTTTATTATTGAACAACAACCATGTTCTCAATGATTCCAAAAACTCATTAATATCAAAGACGGACATACGTAATTGGACGCGAGAGAGAGATTGTTCGTTGCGACTGTGTGATAGTATCTCGGTGACATGTTCGCCGAAATATATCACACCCCGCCCCTAACTCTGACGACACGTCACTAACCGATTTCCGTAGGACGGAAATCGGTTAGTTTCGAGAGTGTCGTCCGGCGGGCGACTAACCGGTTTCGTACGTCCAGTACACGTACGAAACTGGTTAGTCACCCGCCGTAAGGCGACGGTAAAATTTTGTAATACCCCGTGCGTTTCAATGGTGCTTGCGGGGTATTACAAACCCTAATGGACTTGTTCGCTTGTTGACTACA
>BLSH010192100.1:1111116-1134929 GCA_018402905.1 Glandirana rugosa | reverse complement strand
GTAGCGATCGTTGTTCTATGCAGAGCTTGATCTGCAACTCAAAGCAGCGGTATGTGAAATCTCTAATTTCTGCTATCTGTCCTCAGAGCAACAGCACAGACAGCAGTAGTAAAGTAATCTATCTCAGGATGCAGGATCAGGTCTTAAAATGGCTAAAATCTGTCCCTCACGCCGTCAGCTACCTTTCCCTATACTAACCCAAGGAGCATGTGACTGCAGCACTGTGACTCCAGCTTATAAAGAGGCTGGGTCACATGATGCACCGGCCAATCACAGCCATGCCATTAGTAGGCATGGCTGTGATGGCTTCTAAGGGCAAACCACTGAAACGCTTGTTGATTGGCTGCCCTGCAGCTTCTCAACACGTGGAGTAAAATAGCAGAACCCCGGACCGAACCCGAACGATTTTTGAAATGTCCGGGTCCGGGTCCGTGCCACGGACACCCTAAAGTTCGGTACGGACCCGAACGTTACAGTCCGGGTTCGCTCAACACTACTCATGAGCCTGTGTTTACTGGGAGACATCCACTGGTGGATACTGGAACTGCAGCCCATGGATCCCGAGCCACAGCGCCACCCACTGGAGGGAAAATTCCTAACATCCACGTTACAATGATAAAGTTGCAGAACTCATCCTGCCTGTGCAGAGGGTGCAGAGAATGAAACATCTTCAGGATACCTTAAAGAAAAGTTCGTGCAACACCTTTCCAGACCCTGGGAGTTTACCATGTCCTGCTGCTGGCCCTGGACAATGTGTTCCTGATGCTTCCGTCGTTCAGAGAGAGAGAGTGGTGGAGAAGGTGGCCGGCTGAGCAATGCCTTTAAAAAAAATTTCAGTCCTCAGCACCCAGGCCTGATAGGTTCAAGCAACCATCGTCAAAGTCTGCATTATATGGTGCAGGAATAAATAGGGGCAAGAGCAGACTTAGAGACCTTTCCAACTGAGCATCCACTTAGTTACTGGGTCTTGAGGATGGACCACCGGCCAGAACTTGCTCAATATGCAATTGAGCTACTGGCCTGTCCTGCATCCAGCATGCTTTCTGAACAAACATTTAGTGCTGCTGAAGGGTTCGTAACCAATCAAAAAGTGCGCCTGTCCACAGACTCGGTTAATAGGCTCACATTTATAAAAATGAATAAGTCCTGGATCAGCAGCTATCAAGCCCCTGATGCTGATGCAACTGATTAAATTTGCTAGGAATCTGGGATCCCTTGAAGACTGCCACTGCTCCTATTCCTCCTGTCCATAATCTAGAACTATATGTTGTATTTAGGGCACCACCAACACCCAAGGCCCAATTTTTCTGCACCTGATTTACAGAGGCATGCCATAACAATTTTTAAAATAATTTAAAACATCAGGCCCAGTTCCTCCATTCAACAAGAGTAACTGCAAGGGGTTACAATGTTCTGGCACCACCAACACACAAGGCCCAATTTTTCACCACCTGTTTGACTGGGGGTTTTCGTCACAATTTGTAAACTAATTTACAACATCAGGCCCAGTTCCTCCGTCCGACAAGAGTAACTGCAAAGGGTTACAGTGTTTTGGCACTGCCAGCACCCAAGGTCCAATTGTTTGCCACCTGTTTGACTGGGGGATTTTATCACAATTTTTTTATTAATTTACAACAGCAAGGCCCGCGCCAACATAAGCAAAAAAATGATGTGTAGTTCCCTCCAAAATCCAGGTCTGGTATTAAATTTAAGGGAAACCCCGTTAAAAAATTAAAAAAAACAAATGACGTGTGGTTCCCCCAAAATCCAAACCAGGCCCTTCAGGTCTGGTAAGGATTTTAAGGGGAACCCTGCACCAAATTTAAAAAAATACCCTTATCCGAGCATGTAGCCATGGCATGGCAGGAGGGGGTGGGGACGAGCGAGCACCCCCCCTCCGAACCTTACCAGGCCACATGCCCTCAACATGGGGAGGATGCTTTGAGGTTGCCCCCAAAGCACCTTGTCCCCATGTTGATAGGGAGAATGGCCTCATCTCCACAACCCTGGCCGGTGGTTGTGGGGGTCTGCAGGCAGGGAGCTTATCAGAATCTGGAAGCCACCTTTAATAAGGGGGCCCCCAGATTCCGACCCCCCTATGTGAATAGGTTTGGGGTACATTGTACCCCTACCCATTCACCAAAAAAGGAGTGTTGTGTAAAAAAAACAATAGGCAGTCCTTTATTTTGTAAAATAGCGCTTTCTTCTTTCTTCCTCCATCTTCTCCTGGCCCGGTCCTTCTTCTGGTCGTCTTCTTCTTCTTTTAGTCTTCTTGCTTCCTCTCTTCATCTTCAATCTTCCTCTTCATCTTTCTTCTTTCCCTGCTGCCGCTCTCTTCGCTGCTGCAGTCCAGCCCCTGCACGTCTTGCCGAATGGGCGGTCTTCAGGATGACAGTACTTTTATAAGAAGGGGCCACTCAGTGACGTAAGTAAGTGAACCCGCCCCTTCTGACGTCATGTGATGTCAGAGGGGTGGGTCACCCATTTACATCATGTGAGGCCCCGCCCCTTCTTAAAAGAAGAAAGAAGATCAAGATGAAGATTGAAGATGAAGAGAGGGAGCAAGAAGATTAAAAGCAGAAGAAGAAGACCAGAAGAAGGACCGGGCCAGGAGGAAATGGAGGAAGAAAGAAGAAAGAGGAAAGAGCTATTTTACAAAATAAAGGACTTGTCCAAAACTGCCTATTGTTATTTTTTACACTACACTCCAAACCTATTAACATAGGGGGGGGGGCTGGGATCTGGGGGCCCCTTATTAAAGGGGGCTTCCAGATTCTGATAAGCCCCCCTGCCCGCAGACCCCCACAAGCACCGGCCAGGCTTGTGGGGAAGAGGCTCTTGTCCCCATCAACATGGGGACAAGGTGCTTTGAGGTGGGGGGTCAGAGCCCCCCCTCCCCCAAAGCACCCATCCTCCTCATGTTGAGAGTATGTAGCCTGTACAGTTCAGGAGGGGGAGGCGCTCGCTCGCCCCCCCCATCCTAACCGGCCAGGGCTGCATGCTCGGATAAGGGTCTGGTTTGGATTTTAGGGGGACCCCCACGTCAATGTTTTTTTTAATTCGGCACGGTGTTCCCCTTAATATCCATACTAGACCTGAAGAACCTGGTTTTGACTTTGGGGGGGAGGGGGGGCGCATGCACTTTTTTTCAGCAATTTTTTTGTATATTGCCGGGAACTGGCAATACATTACAGCCGCAATTTTAAATGACAATTTTTCCTATGGACATGTAATTTTGCTCTGGCAATGTTCTACACCTCACAGAGATGTGCCCTTTTACACACAGGCTAAGGACACCCCCCATGCACAATATTTAAATGAATGTTTCATTTTTTTTTAACTTAAAGCATTATTAAAATCACTGCTCCTGAAAAAACGATCGATTTAATTTTTTTTTTATTGATATATGTCCCCTAGGGCAGGACCTGGGTCCCCATACACTTTTTATGGCAATAACATTGCCTGTAAGCCTTTAAAATGAGCACTTTTGATTTTTCATGTTCGCGTCCTATAGACTTTAATGGTGTTCGGATGTTCACCCTGAACTTTTTGTCTGTTTGCATGTTCTGGTATGAACCAAACCGGGGGGTGTTCGGCTCATCCCTAGTTCTCAACTGCATAAGAGCTGGGGGGAGGAGAAGCAGCAGTACCCTGATCTTCCCAGTAAATGGCTGTATGGGGGGGGCATGTCAAGACAAGTCTGATCATTGGAGGAGAGCAGGCTAAGTTCCCAGCGCAGCTAGAGAACTGACCACGCTGAGTGTGGTCAGTTTTTAATAGGAAAGCAGAGGGACTGGCAGGAAGACCAGGAATTTCACACAAAGGAAGCAATATAAAGCAAACAGGATACTTTTTCATAAAAGCACATGGTACAGCAGACACATATCAGGAATATGAAATGTTGGGGTAACAAACACTTTAATGTTGGGAAATAGGGTGAACCTGTGTTTACTTTGAATATCCAGTCATGAGCAACAGAAATTGAACAGGAATTTTGCTACTGCACAATTGGGTGTTTAAAGTGACTTATGTTAACTTTATTTAACAACAGTCACTTTGAAAAGTGAGCAGCCACTACTCCATTCATTTATCATTCTCATTCCATGACTATTATAGAAATTTGTATAATTTAAATGACGATTACCCTTTTGCTCACACTGATGTAATGTAAGGCTTATGTCAGCAGCAGCTGTCAAAATTAGGTACCCGCTCTCCCCCCCCCCAAAAAAAAAAAAAATTATGTGGCATGTCAGGGGTTCAGGAGTCCTTAAAGTGGAAGTTGCACACTTGGGTGGAATTCCACTTTCAGTACATTAGGTCTTCACAAAGGTCAAAAAAGAGAATGATTCAACATTTGAAAACAAGGATGATTAAAAGTGATCAGTGTTGGTGAAAGTAATATGTTCCATATTATAAATAGAGTAGATGTTACTAAGACCTAGACTGCCCATTGAAAAATGATAAATCCAGATGTTGGCTACATGTCAGGGAATGTAGTTTGACTGGACAAGGGTATGGGTCCAAGTGAATGTCAAATGTGCTTTATATATGCAACAAGCATTTGGACAGTTAAAAAGCTGTTATGTGCATGTCTCTATAAGGCATAGTTCAAATGTTTGTGTTTAAAAAAGCATTATTCATTATAACATGTGGTGCCACTGACGTTAATGAACCATGCATGCACGCTTCAGGGAACAGAAACTGCTGTATGCATCATTATCTGAATAAAACAGTACAGTGCCTCAAACATGTTTTTAATGCAATACCCCTGTTTTAAGCAACTAGAGGTAGAAAAAGACCTAAGTCAGGTAAAAAAAATTTAGAAACCAATTAAATGTGTAAGTAAAGAGATTTTTAGACACAGTAAAATTTCCAAAGGAAACCTAATGTATATATAGTCTACAAAGTGGAAAGCAAAAGTTTCACTGAAGCATACAAATTACTGTGTTCAGGATGTTCTATATTCATTTTGCATTATTTATTTATTCTGCAGTGCACTCTATTTCCAGCAAGAGACAGAAAAGCAAGTCTCTCGCTGTCTGTAATATTTCTTGTTGGCAGACTAGCACATTTTCAAGTGAGGAAATGAGAAAACAAAAAGGACGTTTATGATCTGCTAAAACCACAGCTTGTAATGCCTGTGAGAGGCATTACTGAAATCATGCTAACTCATCCATTATCACCTGGCTATAGTCTCTTCCAGGCTTTATGAAATTCCTTTCAGCAAAGAGTATGGTTTACAGTAATTCTGTTAGGATTCAAACAGTGAGATAAACACTGAATGTCAACAATGAAGAGCAACAGAGCACTGTGTTTAAGTGAACAAGGTCTGAATTATGGTATAGTTATAACATGCATTGCATTTATCAAGAATCCAAAAAGCATTAATAAACAGTATCAATATCTAACTGCAGAGGAGAACTAAGATGCCTTCATTTGATAAAAATATGTTTAACTAAATAAAACTACTAGTGCTGGTAGCCTATTTTTGCACTGTCTGAAGTCTGAGGTTCTTACAGATATGCTTGAAGAAATGCACTAGTTACAAAATAATAATCATGTACAAAACTGCAATTTGCTTTTAAAAGATTAGGACAATCATATACAATAAAAATAACTTTTACTTTTATTACAAAGCAAAGGTCTTTGATTTTTCAAACTCTTCATTTCCAAAAACATTTTTTCAAAACCCTTTTTGTAACCTTCTATATAAAATGAAGTCCTAAACTCTTAAAAATCCATATGTATTTAAGGCATTACAAAATCTAATCACCTTGCTGTTAGAATTAATACGAAACCACTTACAGCATTCTATAGCTAGCAGGTGCAACAAGTGACTGTTAAAACTGTTCAAAATGTATCAAAGGTTGTTTTTTAATTAAAAGCAACAGAGCTCTATGAAAATATTAAGAATAAAGCACTAAGCACACGTGACAAATAAGCAAATATATTAATTAACCACTTACCCACCAGAACCCTTTTTTACATTTGTTGGTTACAATTTTTGTCTTGGTACGAATCGCTTTTAGCCTGTTCGCTAGATATTTTCCTGCTCGGTTGGCGCTAGTGTAGGACTTGAGTTTGAGATGGTTTATTAGTCTGTCATAGTTTTGCATTAGGAGATTTCTGAGGCTTTCCCTAAGTTTAGATAAGGAGTCTGCTGTTTGTTTGTTGGGAGATTTTTTTGTTTATGGTTTCTAATGAATGGATTTCTGTTAGAAGGGAATTGAGTTTAAGGTTATAGCATTTTCTTTCCCTGGCACCTATTTGTATGAGAATACCCCTGAGGTAAGCCTTATAGGCATTCCAAAGGGTATAGGGATTTGTAGTGGAACTGTCGTTATTTTTGAAGTATTCTCTAAGATGCTGAGAGATTTGGGATGCTGTTTTGGGCTCTTGATGGGTGTGGAGGGGGGAACATCTTTTTCAGCAATCTGCAGGGTAAAGGTTGCATGATCGGACCATCTAATGTCCTGTATTTTTGTATCAGATATCTTTTGTAGTAGCTATTTGTCTATGAAATGCATATCTAGACGCGAGTAGGATAGGTGCCTATGGGAGTAGAACGTAAAGTCCCTCTCATTTGCGTGGGTACACCGCCACGCGTCATATAGGTCTTCCGTGTGAAGCAAGTTTTTCAATGTCCCAGTGTGGGACTTCTTGGGCCCTGTTGTGTCCAAGGATGTCTCTACTATTTCATTGAAGTCCCCACAAAGTATAAGGCTTTGCATAAGTAACGTACTTGGTGAGAATTCAGGGCATATACTGTCTCCAGTGTGTAGGGGTGAGAGTTGATGTCACCTGTAATTATTATAAACCTTCCTTGGTTGTCTATCTTTCTTTGTTTGAGTTGGACTGACAGGGAGTTCCTAAGTGCCAATAGTACTCCTCCTGTTTTGCGGTTGGGAGTATTGGTCAAGTATACATGAGGAAAGTCTTTATGAGTACAATGAGGCACTTTCCCAGATTGGAAATGCATCTCTTGAATGCATAATATGTCAATATTTTGTTTGGATGCTTCAGCCCACATGATGTGCCTCTTGGCGGGGTGTTTGAGTCCCCTTGCGTTCAGTGATAAGCACTTAATAGTCATGTTTGTGGGAGATAATTGTTTAGTGTATAAGTTGTGGGGAGTAGTTGGCACTTACATTTGTCGGAGTTGTTTTTGTCTGGATCTGGGCATTTTGCAGTGAGGGCTTGCAGGTTGCTTGGTGAGAGTGAGTCCGAATGGTCCTCTCGGTGATCTAGGTAGTTTTCCGATTTGACTGTGCTTGAAGCTGCTGTGCATGAGGAACAAAGGGGTAACAAAAAAGGAAACAAAACTAGAAAAAGTAGAACAAAGGGGTAACTTGTAAGTCAATAAAAAGGAAAGGATCTCTAGTTGGATCCATAAGCAATTATATTGTGCTTGGATGCTTATCTTGGGGGATGGGAGTTATGAATTAACTCCGCTCTGAAGGAGAGATGTATGGTAGTCTTTTAGTTATTTTTTAGGGCCGCCGGATGTGCTCTTTTTTGTTGAGCGCTTGTGAAAGACAATTTGCCATTCCTCTTGGAGAGGAGGTATCTTGGGTTCTTGTGGAGGAGGGTTTGTGTTTTCCGGAATTAAGTTCCATCGCTTAAGGGCTGCTATGCAATCTTCTAAGGGGGTAATTGTTGTTGATCTGTTAATGGTGACTATGATAGTGGCCGGATATTTCCATTTATGCTGAATATTGTGGTTCCTTAGGGCGTTTGTTACGGTGGCCAGGTTTTTCCTGCGTTGGAGTGTGTGCCTAGATAGATTCGGTAGCAGGTGCACTGTTTCATAAGGAGTTGGTAGGGTACCTGATTTCCGTGAGCTCGTCATGATTTGGTCCTTTAATTGGTAGAAATGGACTCTTAATAATACGTCCCTTGGGATGTCTTGGGATAGGAATGCGGGTTTTGGTAGTCTGTGAATTCTATTTATCGTAGATCCTGTATTGATAGGGATGGTACTATGGTGGAGAACAAGGTTTGCGCATACTGTTGAAGTTGCGGTGGTGCTACTGATTCAGGGACACCCCATATTTTTATATTGTTTCTTCTTGATCTATCTTCTAGATCAGAGATTTTGTTTTTAAGCGATATTATTTCATCATTTTGAGCATTATGTGCTTCAATTAGAGAGTTATGGGTTGTGGCATATTCATCCATTTTTTGCTCTATGTGGTCCACCCTGTTACCCACTGCATGCACCTCTGCTTGGCATTTACTGAGCCCTGCTATTAAATCCGAATGGATAGAGTCTCTCAGGGATAATAGCATCTCCTTGAGGACAGTGTCAGATACAGGTTGGTTTGCGATGGAGACGTTCAGGTTGCCCTGTGCATGGTCTGTGTCTGGAGAACCGCTTACCTCCATGCCCACGTTATCAGGCTGTGGGTTCCACCGTTCAAGCCTCAGTTTTTGCTTGGCCGGGCTCCTGGTGGATGGTGTGGCGGTCCCGGAGGAGCTGCTGCTATACTCTGCTCCTTGTAGTCCCCCTCCAGTCCCCGGAAGTGTGGAGGATGCTGCAGCCTTGTTGCTGGTGGCGTGCGTTCCGGAGGCTCCGGTGCCATTTTGTTGGGGTCGGCGCGCCACCGCCGAGAAGAA
Source organism: Glandirana rugosa (assembly GCA_018402905.1). Taxonomy (NCBI): domain Eukaryota; kingdom Metazoa; phylum Chordata; class Amphibia; order Anura; family Ranidae; genus Glandirana; species Glandirana rugosa. Next base: position 1,126,313 of record BLSH010192100.1, on the reverse strand, counting down.
CCCATCCAGCTTGCTTGGCTGTATGGGTTTTTTTTGTTTTTGGTCATCCCTGGGGGTTCCTGTTGTGTCCCTCACTTAAGGAGCGTGGATGTTGGGCTGGTCTGGCCTTCTGATGCCGCATCCTCTCTCCTGTCTCAGCGGAGCTCTTCTCCTACGTGGCCATCTTAGAGCTCGGCTAGACACGCCCCCCTTGGTTACAGTTTAAAAACAGGTTTTTTGCTAGAAAATTAACCCCCAAATAATATATATATTTTTTTCAAACACCCTAGGAAATAAAATGGCGATTGTTGCAATACTTTGTGTCACACAATATTTGCGCATCAGTCTTTCAAGCACAATTTTTTTGAAAAAATGTCACTTTTTTGAGTTAAAATATAAAACAGTAACATTAGCCCAATTTTTTTGTATATTGTGAAAGAGGATGTTACGCCGAGTAAATTGATACCATATATGTTACGGTTGAAAATTGCGCATACTTGCGGAATGGCGACAAACTCTGGTACTTAAAAATCTCCATAGGCGACGCTTTAAAAATTTTTTAACGGTTACCAGGTTAGAGGTGCAGAGGAGGTCTTTTGCTAGAATCATTGCTCACATGTGTGGTTTAAACACCATTTTGATATGCGGGCACGACTTACGTATGCATTTTCTTTGCTGCACGAGCTCGTGGGGACGGTGGCGCTTTAAATTTTTTTTTATTTTAATTATTTTTTTTAGCACTGTTCCTTTAAAAACAAAAAAAATCAGATCACTTGTATTGCTATCACAAGGAATGTAAACAAATAAGTAATAAAATATTGGGGAAAAAAAAATGATCATAATTATCTGGCTTTTTACAAACCATATTCAGTATGAGTAATTTATACTCTGTTGTACTTTAACCCCTTCAGCCCTGGAAGGATTTACCCCCTTCCTGACCTTGCACTTTTTGCAATTCGGCACTGCGTCGCTTTAACTGACAATTGCGGGTCATGAGATGTTGTACCCAAACAAAATTGATGTCCTTTTTTTCCCACAAATAGAGCTTTCATTTTGGTGGTATTTGCTCACCTCTGCAGTTTTTATTTTTTTGTGCTATAAACTAAAAATGAGCGTCAATTGTGAAAAAAAATGTAAAAAAACAAATTTCGGGGCGTGGCCTGATGCGGAGCAAGATGGCGGCTTAACTCCGGAGCTCCTCCGACGAAGGGATCCAGCAACCCGCAGCAGCCTCAACGGGACAACTAAACACCCCACCACATTGCGGAGGTTCGAGGGATCACTTGGATCATGTCCAAGAAAAGAAAGGAAGAACGGAAACCCCACCGCCTCACAGACTTCTTCACACAGCCCAGCCAGAAGGGGAAGCAAAATGGCGCTGAAGCATGCAGGGCTCGCACAGCCAGCACGGGCTCTCAGAGCTCAAATCAAGACCCACGCTCATCAAATGGTGAGTCCCCCAGCACCCGGCACTCATATCCTCCCACTCCAATAGCAGGCAGCCCCGCTAAGGCCAAATTTAGGTTGGATGTGGATGGATCCAGCCCGGCCCTGAGCCCGGCCACAGATCCAGGGGAGGACACCAGGGAACTGCCCGAATCGATTGAATCTTTCCCCACACTCAATCAGCCAGTGATGGACACAATACTAAAAGAAATGCTGGTGTCACTTAGAAGCACGATCCAGACAGATATGGCCTCATGCATGCAAGGATTCAATCAGGACCTTCACGCAATGGAAACAAGGGTAGACCACATAGAGACTAAAATGGCGGAATACGTCTCCACCATGAATGACTTAGTAGATGCCAACGAAAAAAGGGAAGGAGAGGCTGAGTGGTTTAGAGCTAAATTAGCGGACATAGAGGACAGGGGGAGAAGGAACAACATGAAAATCATGTCCCCGAATCGGTCCAGCCATCTGACCTACACAAATATGCTACCGATTTATTTCGGTCCCTTCTCCCTGGGCTGTCCGACATGGAAGCCACCATCGACCGTATCCACAGGCTACCAAAGCCTGCACATCTGCCTGACCATATACCCAGAGACGTGATCCTGAGGCTTCACTTTTTCCACATTAAAGAGAACCTAATGTTAACCATGTGCAAGCAAGAAAACATACATGCACAGTATCATAAGCTACAATTATTTGCTGATTTATCACAATATACGCTCCAAAAACGGAAAAACCTTACATACCGCTGGGGGTACCCGACCAAAATATCGATCATCAAAGAAGGACGTACCTATGTGGTAAACAACCCTGATAAAGGCCTAGCATTGCTGAAAGACTGGGGCTTATTAGCAACGCCAACCGAGGTAGACAATAATACCCCCCAATCACTTCGCCCACTCGAGGCTGACTGGAAGACGGTCACCACAAAAAATGCAAAGTCTCACAACTGACCCCATCGAGGCTTTAACTCTACCAGAGTAAAGATCCCTAAGAGGAGATGATCTCTCTCAGGTTGAAACTTTTTCCCCCCACTACCTGCACAGCTACAAGCTGTTTTTGGGATACAGAGTACCCATGGAACACCTAAGTCTTTTAACTAAGCCACTAGTTACCCGGTGGCAATGTTACTTTATATTTGTTTTAGGTTTTATATGCTTTCTCTTTTTTCACTTTTATATGGGATGAACGTACAACTTCTCATCAGATTCGCCTATACAACGGAACCTTGGAGGCCAACCACCTATGGACGCTACAGACTCCACCTTACCAAAATATGTCAGTGAGTACAAACACACCAGTTCTTGTTTCTGCCTTCACATTATACCCACCACCTCTCTCGAGGCCACTGGTGGGAGCCCCCACCATATGTATGAAAATCTTCTACAACTCCAAATCTATTGGACCCTCTATTATCAATGGGAATTACATTTCTATTGATAAACTGTAAAGGCTTAAAGCACCCAGCTAAAAGGAGGTCTATGTGGACTGAAGCCCTCCAACATAAAAGTGACATAGTATGCGCACAGGAGACTCATTTCCATAACCAGAAACCTCCTAAATGTTCACATAAAAATTTTCCTTATGTGTTTACTGCAACCACAGGCAGATACTTGATACTGGTCTGCCACCTGGACTCCACCACTTACACGATAATCAATGCCTATGCATCAAACCAACATCAACTCCAATTTTTCAATAGACTCCTACGAAAGATCTGATCTGTTCAAAAGGGTTTACTGGTGCTCTGCAGAGATTTCAATGCTCCCCCGGACAGATGCTTAGATTCTATGTCTAATTGCAGATGCCAAGGTCAGACTCTTCAAACATCTATCCACAAAACACAAACTTTTCGACGCCTGGCGCTGCTTACACGCCAGTGAAAGAGACTTCACATTCTTTTCTACCCCCCACCAAATCTACACCTGCATAGATATTTTCCTGGTTGACCAGACTACCTTAACCAGACAATAAGACATCTGTACAAGATCAATTTGTGTTGTGGAACGGCCATAAGGCATATATCAGGGGTATCTGTATACAATTGGGTGCGAGAGCTAGGAGGCAGCAGCAGAAGCTTTTAAAGGACATTACAACTAAAATTGCTGAACTCGACACACAAAATAAATGAAACACCTCCCAAGCCATATCTCAGAAGCTGACCAATCTGAGGCATGATCTCAGACTTCTCCTTTTGGAGGACTTCGAGAAAAAATCTCCAAAACTGAAAATGTCCTACTATGCCTCTGACAACAAAGCTGGGAGGTTGTTAGCGCAAAAGTTAAAGGGTAAAAGAAATAAGGCTAAAATTCCTTATATACTGTAACTCACCCATTCACTAAGGTTAAGGAATTCCATCCTCAAAAAATAGCTGATGCCTTCAGCGATTATTATGGGGCTCTTTATAATCTAAAAGAAGACAAGGGAACACAGAAACCAACGCCAGAATCAAATGACCTCTTTTTAACTAAACTCCCCATTCCCAAACTAACACCAGATCATTTGCAAGCCCTCAACCTTCCATTTACGCAACTCGAGATCTCTAAGGTCATAGACTCCCTTCCCACCTATAAATCTCTGGGTCCTGGTGGGTTCAGCAATGAGTATTATAAGACATTTAAAGCGATACTAACTCCCTTTTTAGGACGAATTTTCAACAATGTCGCTGCCTCCTCGGTTTTCCCACCTGAAATGCTTAAAGCCTTGATAGTAGCTATACCCAAGCTAGGGAAGGATCCCAGCACGCCACAAAATTTTCACCCCATATCGCTCCTGAATACAGATCTAAAACTGTACGCTAAGCTAATTGCAAAAAGACTTGAAAATATAATGCCCACCCTTATTCACCCAGATCAAACGGGGTTCGTAAAGGGACGCCAGACAGCGGATGCCACCCGTAGACCAACTAATGTCCTCCACCTGGCTGGAGCTCTGAGGAGACCTTCTCTGCTTCTGGCTTTGGACTCAGAAGCCTTTGATCGGGTGCACTGGATGTACCTTGAGAGAGTGCTGGAGTCATTTGGCTTTACAGGCACCATTCTCACGGCAATTATTGCCCTCTACTCCAGACCCTCGGCCCAGGTGTTTGTGTCTGGCATCCTGTTTTCGCCCTTTTTGATCTCCAATGGAACTAGACAAGGGTGCCCATTGTCTCCACTAAAATTCAATCTCATTATAGAACCACTTGCCATATACATTAGAACTCACTCTAATATCAAGTGACTAACGCTACCTAACTCCTCCCATTCCATTAGCCTGTTTGCCGATGACATTATCTTGATTCTCACCGAGGTGGAACCTTCCCTGGCCTATCTTATTATAAGGTCAATGAAAATAAGTCTTGCCTAATGGGCCTAGGCATACAAGACACTACCAAAAAGAAGCTTCAATCGCGATTTCCATACACATGGTGTGATAAAGGGATAGGATATTTAGGTATAACCTTAACACCCAGAATAGACCAACTATACCCCATTCCTAGTTAAAATGGACACACAACTAAAGAACCTTGCCAAAACTGAACTCTCCTGGGCGGGCAGATTAGCCACCTTTAAACTGTTGATCCTGCCCCAACTCCTTTACCTCTTCAGGCCCCTACCAATAATAGTCCCAGATTCCTTTTTCTTTAAAGCCCAGTCTTTGGTCAATAAATACCTGTGACAGGGCAGGAGAGCTAGATGCGCGTTCAAAAAACTGATCAAGGCACGAAATGCGGGAGGAATGGGACATGTTCTCATTAAGGATTATCATACATCCACGATTTTAGCACAAACAAAAGCATATTTCCTACACTCTAATAGACCGAGATGGATAGACCTAGAGGAACACCAATGCAAAACCAAGAACTTAGCTGACCTACTCACGACCTGTAGACTCAAACCACAACCACACTCTAACAGCCACCACCATACAAGCAGCAATTAAAGCATGGAAAACATTACTATCTACACCAACGGATGAATACAAGACACTCACCTTAAGCCCAAGCATCACTAGCCTCCAACTTCTTATACCGGACTTATATATATCAAACTGGGTGTCCAAGGGTTTGGCATCCACAACAGTCCTAATGATAGGACCAAAGCCCAAAACATTTAGATCACTCCAACTAGAATTTGGCCTTGAGGTGCATGCCTTTTATAGACATGCCCAGATGGTACACCTACTGAATTTCATACCAGACCATAGAATTACCCTGGAAAATTGTTACTTACCTTACTGAGATGAACAATAGTCTCAAAGGCATATCATTATTCTACAACTTTATAAATCAGAGGGAAATCTTTGTCAAATCAGCACCCATTGAGGCATGGGAACACGATCTACAAACCACATACAACAAGGACCAATGGCAAACTGCCCTCACTTCCACATATGCGTCCACCAAATGTGCCAAACTATAGGAGCTAATGCAGAAAATTGTACTCAGGTGGTATCTCACACCATCAAGACTATTTAAATTTGATGCACAGCGTTCACCTATGTGTTGGAGACACTGCTGAAGTAGAGGCACTTTATTCCACATACTATGGGAATGCCATAAATTACAAACCTTTTGGGCTAAAGCCTTTCACATAATAGAAAGTGCTGTGGATGTTAAAATACCAACAAACCCAGGGATGGCACTGCTTTCCTTGGATATAGGTTGGGTGCCCACAACTCTGAGGGGCATAGTATCCCACATTCTATTGAGTGCCAGACTAGTGCTTACAAGACATTGGAACTCTGCAGACCCCCCAAATGTCATTGAAGTCATACATGCCACAAACCTACACGCCAATTATGAAATGATGTTCGCATCCTCCCAAGGTAGATATCAGACTATGTATAACAGGTGGAAGCCGTGGACGGTATGGTATGGGACCAACTACCAGGGCAAAACATGAGTACTTAAGCTGAAATCCCTGTTACATCACCCTCAAAGAGTGACATCTTGCAGTTCTGAGTCGAATCTGGCATATCACTTTTTTCCTTTATATGTACATCCCTAGTTAATACACTTCACCGTTATTTCCCTTCCCTTTCGCATCTGAGTTATGTATTGGTTGCAATAATGTGATGTATACTGAAATATGGTGCAAACCCAACTCGGCCCGTTGGGGTGTGGGGCGCTGGTCATCTCCCTACGCCCACAGTTTGTTCCCAGATGGGGTGGGCGGAGGGGGGCGGCACCTGAGCCTGATACGGGCCGGAGTGGACCTTAGGTTACCCTCACAAAATATGTCTCTGAGGTTAATAGCAAAGCCTAGGAGGGTATTTAGCCCATGCATTTCAGAATTTTTTTTTTTATGCAACAAATAGACGATGGGCAACTACTGCACAAATACAGGTGCATCTCACTTTGTATATATACCCAGAAAGGCTGTTGGAACATTTAAAACACTGAATCTAGGAAATGAGAGCTACGGTGGGTCCTCCTCCCTTTTGGTCGCCCGGCCTCAAACCACAGTTTGACCCCAATAGGGGCAGTGGGGCCGGGGAGTATCATTGGGGATAGTGGACTAATAATCTTTGACCAGTCGGGGGTTTCTCCCCTCCCTTTGAGTGGTATAATACTGAATTAAAGGTGTATCATTGTTAATTAATCATCTGAGAATGTAACATTCTGAAGCTTTATATACTCTGATGCTTGTTCTTCCCTACCCCTTACTGTTATCCTTTTATTGTTTTAAAATGAGAAAATTCAATAAAAATCATTGAAAGTAAAAAACAAATTTCTTCCTCAGTTTAGGCCAATATGTATTCTTCTACATGTTTTTGGTAAAAAGAACAACAATAGGCGTACATTGATTGGGTTGCGCAAAAGTTATCACGTTTATGGCATTTTTATATTTTTTTTTGTTTACTAATTCTGACGGCAATCTGTGATTTTTATCGGGACTGTGATATTATGGCGACAAATCGGACACTTTTGACACATTTTTTGGGACCAACTACATTTATACAGCTATCAGAGCTAAAAGATAGCCACTGATTACTGTATAAATGTTAATGGCGGGAAAGCGGTTAACCTGTAGGGGGCGATCAAGGGGTTAAGTGTGTCCCCTCACTGTGTTAGAACTGTATGGGGGCTGAGCTGGCAGGGGCATGACAGATCTAATTGTTCCAGATTACTGGGAACAGTAAATCTGTCATATGTACCCTTACAGAACAGAGATCCGCCATGTTTACACTGGCAGATCTCTGTTCTGCCTCTGTAACAGGTGATCATAGGTCGCCTGCGGACATCGAGTCTGCCCAACTCATGGGCATGCTCCTGCCCTCAACTGCGGCTGCCAAACCGATGTACTGCAATTTGCGCAGCAGTGCCAACCTGCCCCCGTATTATTTTGGCGGCCAGTCAGCAAGCGGTTAATATCCTAAATCCCACCTCATAATATCAAAACAAATGTAACAAAATTTGAGTATCTCTATTTCTAAATGCTGATTGATTGCTGCATATTTAATCATTAGAGTTGAGCGAACCTGAACTGTAAAGTTCGGGTTCATACCAGACTTTAGGGTGTCCGTGTCCCGAACCCAAACACGGACATTTGAGAAAAAGTCTGGGTTCGGGGTTTGAGTATTTTTTTGCGCCTTTTGAATAGCTGTAGGGCAGCCAATCAACAAGCGTTTCACTCGTTTGCCCTTAGAAGCCAGAAAAGCCATGCCTACTAATGGCATGGCTGTGATTGGCCAGTGCATCATGTGACCCAGCCTCAATATGAGCTGGAGTCACGTAGCGCTGCATGTCACATGCTCTCAGGCTAGTGTAGGGAGTTCATGTCGCTGGTGTTAGGGATAGATTAGCGTTATAAAATCATCTCATACTAGTATAGGGAGAGGTTCCTGCCGCTGGTGTGAGGGATAGATTAGCATTATAAAATCATCTCATACTAGAATAGGGAGAGGTTTCTGAAGCTGGTGTGAGGAATAGATTAGAGTTATAAAATCATCTCATACTAGTATAGGGAGAGGTTCCTGCCGCTGGTGTGAGGGACAGATTACCGTTATAAAATCATCTCATACTAGTATAGGGAGAGGTTCATGCTGCTGCTGTGAGGGACAGATTACCGTTATAAAATCATGTCATACTGGTGTAGGGAGAGGTTCCTGTTGCTGGTGTGAGGGACAGATTACCGTAATAAAATCATCTCATACGGGTGTAGGGAGAGGTTCCTGCTGCTGGTGTGAGGGACAAATTACCGTTATGAAATCATCTCATACTTGTATAGGGAGAGGTTCCTGCTGCTGGTGTGAGGGACAGATTAGCGTTATAAAATCATCTCATACTGGTGTAGGGAGAGGTTCCTGCTGCTGGTGTGAGGGACAGATTACCATTATAAAATCATCTCATACTGGTGTAAGGAGAGGTTCCTGCTGCTGGTGTGAGGGACAGATTAACATTATAAAATCATCTCATACTGGTGTAGGGAGAGGTTCCTGCTGCTGGTGTGAGGGACAGATTAGCGTTATAAAATCATCTCATACTAGTATAGGGAGAGCTTCCTGCTGCTGCTGTGAGGGACAGATTAGTGTTATAAAATCATCTCATACTGGTGTAGGGAGAGGTTCCTGCTCTTGGTGTGAGGGACAGATTACTGTTATGAAATCATCTCATACTGGTGTAGAGAGAGGTTCCAGCTGCTGGTGTGAGGGACAGATTAATGTTCTTAAATCATCTCATACTGGTATAGGGAGAGGCTCCTGCTGCTGGTGTGAGGGACAGATTATTGTTCTAAAATCATCTCATACTGCTATAGGGAGAGGTTCCTGCTGCTGCTGTGAGGGATAGATTAGTGTTCTAAAATCATCTCATACTGCTATAGGGAGAGGTTCCTTCCTGGTGCTGGTGTGAGGGATAGATTAGCGTTCTAAAAGCATATTGTACTGGTATAGGGAGAGGTTCCTGCTGCTGCTGTGAGGGACAGATTAATGTTCTAAAATCATCTCATACTGGTGTAGGGAGAGGTTCCTTCCTGGTGCTGGTGTGAGGGATAGATTAGCGTTCTAAAATCATATCATACTGGTATAGGGAGAGGTTCCTGCTGTGAGGGGAGATTAATGTTCTAAAATCATCTCATACTGGTGTAGGGAGAGGTTTGAGGTGTGAGCAGTGCATTTCTTGCAGAAAAATAAAAAGTGCGTCTACGTTGCTGTTTTTTTTTTTTTTAGTAGTAATAAATAGTGCTACATAGTACATTTGCACCTTGCTGTGCATTTCTTGCGCAAAAATAAAAAGTACGTCTAAATTGCTGGTTTAAAAAAATATATATATATTCTGAATACTACATTTGCCGCCAGCGGTGCATTTCTTGCACAAAAATAAAAAGCGCATTTACATTGCTGGTTTAAAAAAAAAAGAATATTAATTTATTATTCTTTTTTTCTATTATAATAAATAGTGCTACATAGTACATTTGCATCCAGAATGAGGAGAGCGTCAAATAAGGGACGTTGTCATGGTGCTGCTGGTGTTGGTGGTGTTGGTGAAGTTCCTGTTGCAAGGAGAGGACGTGGTCGATTTGTGCCAGCTACACGCACAAGTGAAACACCTTCCTCAGGTGCGAGTAGCTGACAGAACCTTCAACGTTATATGGTAGGCCCGAATGCCACTCAACGAATGGTGAGGCCAGAACAAGTACAGGTGATAGTAGATTGGGTGGCTGACAATGCCTCCAGTTCCTTCACATTGTCTCCCACCGGTCCCTTGCTGAAAGCTCAGAGTTGGCACCTGAACCCCATGGCCATCTGTCTTTCACCTCAGCCCCTTGTAAATCAGCCAAGCAGTCTGAGCCCCAAGTCATGCAGCAGTCTATTATGCTTTTTGATGACTCTGCTGGTGTTCTTTCCGTGGGCCATCCACATAGCCTTGCCCCAGAAGTGGAAGACATTGAGTGCAACGATGCCCAACCACTTCTGTAGCAGGATGAGGATATGGAAACACCACCGCAGCACGTCTCTGATGATGACGAAACACAGGTGCCAACTGCTGGGGCTTTCCACAGTGTGCAGACTGACAAGGAGGGCAGTGGTGAAGGCTGGGTGGAAGATGATGTGGAGGATGATGAGGTCCTAGACCCCACATGGAATGAATGTCATGCGAGTGACGTGTGCAGTTTGGAGGAAGAGGTGGTGATGGCACAGAGTCACCAGCACAGCAAAAGAGGAAGCAGGTTGCAAAAGTGGAGCGACCATCCCCTAGACAGTACGCCTGCTACTACCCACTGCACCCAGGGACTTAGCACACCAAAGGCAGCTCAAAGGCGTTCCCCGGCGTGGCAGTTTTTCAGACAATGTGCTGACGACAAGGCATCTACATGCAAAGCACGAGCTGCAGTGGAATAAGCACCTCAAAATCCAAGAAAGGTCTCGGCCTCCTCCTGCTTCCTCTTCTGCTGCTGCCTGGGCCTCTTCCTCCACCTCTACAGTGCCAGTGTCACCTGCCACCCAGCAAACAGACGATGTGACAGCAATGCCACCATGTCCGCCTCTGTCCCCAAGCATTTCCACATGGTCCCATGGAAGCTTATAGCTCTCCATCTCCCAAACACTGGAGAGAAAGAGGAAGTACCACCCTACCCACCCACGATCCCTGGCCCTGAATGCCAGCATTTCAAAATTCCTGGTCTTTGAAATGCTGTCATTCCGTCTGGCGGACACGGACAGTTTTAAAAACCTGATGGCGGTGTCTGTCTCACAGTATGTGGTTCCCAGCCCCCACTACTTTTCCAGGCGAGCCATCCCTTTCCTGCACAAACAAGTCGGGGACAAGATCAAGTGTGCACTGTGCAATGCCATCTGTGGCAAGGTCCACATAACCACTGATACGTGGACCAGTAAGCACGGGCAGGGACGCTAACTGCACACTGGGCAAATGTAGTGGTGGGTGGGCCTGAGGCGAATAGCCGTTTGGCGCATCTCCTTCCGCCACCAAGGATTGCAGGGCATTTCTCTTTGCCTCCTGTTGCCTCCTCCTCCTACTCCGCTTCCTCCTCCTCTACCACCTCCTCATCCGGTCAGTGTAACACCTTCACCACCAACTTCAGCACATCCAGGGGGAAACGACAGCAGGCTGTTTTAAAACTGATATGTTTGGGGGATAAACCCCACACCGTGCAGCAGCTGTGGACGGGCATTGAACAACAGACCGATGAGTGGTTGTTGCCACTGAATCTCAAGCCCAGCCTGGTGGTGTGCGATAATGGGCGAAATCTCGTAGCAGCTCTGGGCCTAGCCGGTTTGATGCACATCCCTTGCCTGATGCATGTGCTGAATTTGGTTTTGCAGAAATTTCTAAAAAACTACCCGGATATGTCAGAGCTGCTGCAGAAAGTGCGGGCCGTCTATGCGTGCTTTTGGCGTTCTCATCCTGCTGCTGCTCGCCTTTCTGTGCTGCAGCAGAACTTCAGCCTTCCCGCTCACCGCCTCCTATGCGACGTGCCCACAATGTGGAATTCCACCTTGCACATGCTGGAGAGACTGCACGAGCAGCAGCAGGCAATAGTGGAGTTTCAGCTGCAGCACGCACGGGTCAGTCGCTCTGCGGAACAGCACCACTTCACCACCAATGAGTGGGCCTCCATGTTGAGACCTGTGTACCATATTGCGGTTTTTCGAGTACTCCTCCAACATGGCCAGTGCCGATGACGCTGTTCTCAGCATTACTATCCCACTTCTATGTCTCCTTGAAAAAACACTACGGGCGATGATGGAAGAGGATGTGGCACAGGAGGAGGAGGAAGAGGGGTCATTTCCACGGTTATCAGGCCAGTCATTCACAAGTGGCTCGGAGGGTGGGTTCCTGCACCAGCATAGGCCAGGTAAAAAATTTTCAAGCCAGGGCACAGTTCTGGAGGATGAGGAGGACGAGGATTATGAGGAGGAGGAGGAACCATTTTCACAGCAAGGTGGCACCCAACGCCGTGCCTGCTCAACGACAGCTGAGTTTCCCACATTTTAAATTGTGCTGATTACTGGGTGGCCACCCTGCTGGATCCCCATTATAAGGACAACGTGCTGTCCTTAATTCCTTCGCTGGAGCGTGATCGGAAGATGCGCGACTACAAGCGCACGCTAGTAGACGTGCTGCTGAGGTCATTCCCAAATGACACCGGGGGCTCAGTGGAAGCACAAGGCGAAGGCAGAGGAGGAGGAAGAGGTTGCCAATGCAGCTGTGGCACCGCCAGCACCTCAGAAGGCAGGGTTAGCATGGCCAAAATGTGGAAAAGCTTTGTCAGCAGCACGCCACAAAAAACAGCACCACCAGCTGATAGGCAACGTCTTAGCAGGAGGCAGCATTTCAGCAACATGGTGGAACAGTATGTGTGCACATGCCTACACGTACTGACTGATAGGTCTGCCCCATTCAACTTCTGGGTCTCCAAATTGGGCACATGGCCTGAGCTTGCCCTTTATGCCTTGGAGGTGCTGGCCTGCCTTGCAGCCAGTGTATTGTCTGAACGTGTGTTTAGCATGGCAGGGGGCATTATCACAGACAAGCACAGCCACCTGTGCACAGCCAACGTGAACAAGCTAACGTTTATTAAAATGAACCAGGCATGGATACCACAAGACTTGTCTGTACCTTGTGCAGAATAGACATTTAGACCGGCCTCACACAGCCATTGGTATACTTTTTTTTTTTAATATGTCTCAATATTTTGGGGGCTACCCCAATTAGAAAAAAAAAACAAACAAAAAACAGTTTTGGCTACCTCCTACTCCTCCACCGCCACTTCCACCTACACCGCCACGGTCACCGCCTCCTCAACCTCTAGGCTCCTACTCCACATCCACCTCCTCCTCCAATTTTTATTTTTTTTATGTGATTTTAAGTTATTTCCCTATCCACATTTGTTTGCAGGGCACTTGTCCTACTCTTACCACCATTTTGCTTCCTTTTGCAGCCCTCTAGCCCTTTCCAGTACCTTTTTAGAGCCATTTTTATGCCCAAAAGTTCGGGTCACCATTGACTTCAATGGGGTTTGGGGTCAAGTTCGGTGCCGAACCCGAACTCTTTCGCGAAGTTCAGCCGAACCCAACGAACCAGAACATCCAGGTGTCCGCTCAACTCTATATATCGCTAATATACAATTCTCTCAATTCAAAATCTAGATTTCACAAACCTTCCCCCCTGTCCAAGTCAGAAACAGAACTGGGCAAGAGCTACTCTGATAGACAATGGCTAAACGTGATTGAACATAGTTACCAATACTCCCGATGCTCAAACTACTGAGAACTTGCCATAAAATTTTTAATGAGATGGCATTATATGCTTTACATAATGGCCAAATTCTCTGATGCCAACACAAACTTGTGCTGGAGAGGTTGTGGTCAGGTAAATACTCTACCACACATGATATGGTCTTGCAAGCATCTTCGTAGTATCTGGCATGAAATCTTTAAAAAGATTACAGTCAATATAATCAAACCAAATATAGAACAAGCAATCCTTGGCATGAACCTATCTTACATTCATGCTTTTTTGAGACCTATATCCATGCACATAATCATGGCGGCACGCTCAGTAATAATGCGAAAATGGAAGTCAAATGATACACCAAACATTAGCGAAGTCATCAGGATAGTTAATGACATAGCAATACTGGAGAAAATTCTGGCATATAAAGAAGGGAGAGAAGACAGGTACTACATTCACTAGTCACTATGGAGGTCTAGAAGCTAACCTGTTCTTTGTCTAGGGGTTGGTGATCACTCTGGGAGACATATTAACCACTTCCCGACCGCCGGACGTCTAAAGACGTCCTTGTCTTTGAGTGGTGATATCTGAATGATGCCGGCACCTACCAGCATCATTCAGGTATCATTTTTTTCCGCCGGTGATTCCCTGCACCATAAGAATGATCATAGCGGCAGTTCAGCCGCTTGATCGTTCTTATCGGCAGTGGGAGGGGATGCCCCCCCCTCCCGCCGCCCTCCGGTGCTTCTCCCGGGCCGCTCGTGCCATCGGCGGCCCGGAGAACAGATCCGTCACCGGCGGTTGCTGTGCGTAGTGATGACTGATGACCAGATGGTCACCAGTCATCTCAATGTGCCTCGGAGGCCCGGGCGCGACGTATGACGTCACGTCCGGGTCACGGGATGTAAACAATGCCGTGAACTCGGCGGAAAAGACCGAGATCGCTCATTTTTTTTTTCAGATCTCGGTCTTTCCAGCCTAGAGGGGAGGTGTGAGGTCTTATTGACCCCATATCTCCCCATAAAGAGTACCTGTCACGCAAGATTCCTATTACAGGGGATGTTTACATTCCTTGTAATAGGAATAAAAGTAATCAAAAAAAAAAATTTTAAGAGAAAGTGTAAAAAATAAAAAAAAAAGGTAAAATAAATAAAAAAAAAAAAAAAAAAATTTAAAGCGCCCCGTCCCCGCGAGCTCGCGCACAGAAGCGAACGCACGCGTTAGTTGCGCCCGCATATGTAAACGTTGTTCAAATCACACCAGTTATTCTGGAGTGTGGAGGGGAGATCCGACCTTTCTGGCTCTAGACTTTTTTTTTTACTCGCTAGAGCCAGAAAAGGCGGCTCAAGTGCCGTAACAAATGTAGGGCACTGGGCCTGCACTGCAGTATGCAGCGCGGGCCCGGAGGCTCCGTGTAACTCTACTGACCACTGGTAGACCAGTAGTCAGTAGTGATGCGTGTCGTTGGCGGCCACTGCCTAGACAAGAGGCCCGGCGGCTACCGTGCTCGCCGGGCCCTCTTCGTGGCCTCCCGCCGCCCTCCCCCCCCGTAGGGGAGGGTGACGGCTATTCTTGCTAGTTC
>BLSH010192100.1:1088263-1102742 GCA_018402905.1 Glandirana rugosa | reverse complement strand
GATCCTACATTTAAATAGTCAATCTATACATAAAGGTGCGCACAGTAGTGATACAACTTCTACTGGCAGCCAAACTTAACATAACAAAATTATGGAAATCCACTACAATACCATCTTATATAGACACACTGAACACTCTCAACCACCAATGTGAGATGGAAAGAACACTAGCATCCTCATTATCTACAATGTCTACCTTCCAAACTAGGTGGGACACTTGGCTTAAAAGCCCCCATTGCTCGATATAGACTAATTGTATTCCCACAATTTGACTCCTAGGTCCCCCCCCCTCCCCCCCTCCCTTCCATCCAGAAGTACTGGAGATAAACTACTACAGTCAGACTCCACTTAAACCCCCTAAATTGAAAACTGTTTCCATCCACTCCTCTTAAACAGCTCCAAGGGCTCTCCTTTATGACACAGTTTGCTCCCAGTCGGGGTGTCATAGGGGAGGCCCGGGAGACCTAGAAGCAGCCACACCCTCTCTAGCCTCTTAGAGGATAATTGACCGTCACTCATAAAGACCTACCAACAGAACCTTAGGTCTGACCACAATAACAACAGGCGACTCCTAGGTTCAAGAAAGGATATACGGAAACAAATGCAGGAGGTTACAATAGCTGATCCAAAGGGTTATCTCAATTGAACACCAATTCTCTCACATGAGATTACATATCAACTATTCTTAGCCTCGTCCAGGTCCATTATCGGATATCAGCCCCCAGGACCCATACAGTTTTACGTGTATTTGCATTCTGTTGTTACCATGCAGTTGTCGCACATGTACTTCAGTATTATCATTATTGTTACTATACGTTGTATTATCTGCACAAAACTTAATAAAGAACTATTGAAAAAAAAAAAAAATAAATAAAATCTAGGAATCTTGATCTGATGTGGTATTGATCTGTCATTGCTCTAATCATCCTGGATGCTAATGAAAGGGTGCATTGGTTTCCAATTGAGGACCAAAGTGTTACCCAAAGCATTTTTTGACCTTTTCTGAAAAAGGAGGTCAATTTATGCTGGTAAGTGTGTTTTCACTTGGGAGCACAGATCACTGGATTTTGTTTACCTATAGATCACCAATCTGGGATTTTATCACAGCAAGCACTTTATTATTCATGGATGTCATAGCAAGAACTCTATTAAGGACTTGGGTTGTTTTATATAAACTTCATGGTGTTATAGATTAATTATTTGCACGGAGCACATTTTTAAAGCGATACTAAAGATTCACTATTTTTATTAAAATAACAAACATGTTAAACAGTACTTACCTCCTCTGTGCAAGGGTTTTGCACAGAGTGGCCCTGATCCTCCTCTTCTGGGATCCCTCCACAGTGCTCCTGGATCCTCCCCACATCAAGTGCCCCGTCAGTGAAGCACTCTCCCTGGGGGCACTCAGGCGGGTGCATTCCTGAGTCCTGTTGCTGCGTCCATTGACACAGACAACAGAACTCGGCCCCACCCCCGGCTCCCGTGTCACCAATGGCTCCCCTGCTATCAATCTATCCAGTGAGGACCAGAGCCTGTGGCTGGAGCTGTTAGGCTCATCATCGGCATGGGAATGATCAGGCTCAGGTAAGTAAAAGGGGGGAGTCAGTGACAGCCTTCAGATGCAAGAGAACGATCACCCAATCCGGACCCCAGCTGACAGCTCCAATGATTTCACTGAGTCCCTTACGTATGTAACGCTCCTCTCAGATATACAACATGTAGTATGTCAGTACCATGATGCAAAAAAGAGGGGAGATCGATAGTGCAGATGGTACAAAAATGTATTTAAAAAGGTAAAAAGATAAGAGATACACTCACATTCAGTAAGCTTCAGCAGTGCTAATCACAAGTCTAGGCGTACAACCACAAAAATGATGACTGCTGTCCTGGTTCCTGGTCACGTGGCATGCGTCGTGAAGCTCCGTGATAGGGGGTCGGTGATTTCTGGTAAGGGACAGTGTGTGGTGGGATCACTGATGATGGGACGCACCATTCAACATTTATTTTCCCCACCCTAGTCACTGATCTTTAAGGACACTCAGGACTTTTCCATATATTATTATGCGCCACAGTTGTTTTCTATTTTTAATGTGTGTGGTTCCATCCTAACCTGACTGCTGGCTGCATTTTTTGGATTTCTACAGCTGAGCGCAGGATTATTTTAATTCAAGTAAAAGGGGGGCACCTGCAACATAAAAAGGTTTTTCACCTTAATGCATAGAATGCATTGAGGTGAAAAACCGGGAGGGTTTACAACCCCTTTAAGGAAAAGCACAGCATGTTATTGATTGTTTTAGACCACCACAAGTTACATGTATTTTATTGTAATTTAGTACACTATAGATTTGGCATTTGGTAGAGCGCGGCTTTTTTGTCTTTCATTTTTGCTGACATTTGAATACACTGGCTAACGGCATTAATTAATATATTCTTAAATCACTCCAACTTTTCCTCCTTTTTTGTTGTTGTTGTTGTTACTTTCCAAACAAGGGTCATTTTTTTTTTCTGCACCATCCCAGGATTTTTATTTTAAAGATCTTGCACATTTTAAAATATTTTTATTGTTTTAATTAGGTATTAGTGTGGTTTATTTCCCCATGTTAATGTGTTAAAGCTAAATTCCAGGAATTCAGTCACTTTGTAAAAAATGAAGGCATGCTATGAGTTAAGTTTAACTAGGTGCATGGCAGCTCCTGTATTTCTCTCTATTATTTACAAACACTCCAAGATCTGAGAGGAAAGAAGCACACATGGTGGCTATGCCAGCACCTTCTCTCTGTTGTCCATTCACAGAAGCCTTTGCACCTTGTGAATGAGCTCATATAATACCAAACCTTCTGTGATTGCATAGGAAGAGGAGAGGGTGGGTAAAGCAGCTGGAGCAACTCTGCTGCTGAAGATGCAGAGTTCAGAAGGATCAGTGTCAGGCTCCTGGAAATTCAGGTTGCTTGTCCCTATTCACCAAAGGAACAGGACATTTCTTGTTCTGGGTCACACTGTGTCCACTGTGAGTGAGATCTCTTGATAATTACTCTGTCTGTTGTGTCTGTTTCACATCTAATTTCTGTTTAGCTCTCACCTGCAGAACACTAAAATGACCAAGGGATTGTAGGATATGTAGTTTCTTCACAAGAATGGTTCAGTTCTCACACTACAAATAGAGGTCATGCATTAATCTTTGCAGTGCCATGCTGCATGCCTCCTGTTTGAACACAAACAGAAACTTCTGATACAGGAATGTGATTATTTGTTCTACTATAGGTTGGTTATAGAGGGCAAAAAAATGACACCATAAAACTAAATGCTCAATGCACATCTTATGGAGGTGAAAAACACAAGGTGCAGTGCATCCACTTTTATTTGAATCTGTCTCATTTTATGATGGTACTACCCTTCAAACATGCAACGGGATATATTTCTTACTTAATTTCATCAAGCATCTGAAAGCATCCTAATAGTTACATTTTATTCACACCCCCCAAACCAATAGAAGACTTACATATCTACTAGTGTTATTCCCATTTGAACAAAATTTGAAATCTTGACTTTTAAGGTTAATTTAATATAACATGGTCTGATCATGCTCTAATATATCCAACACTGTGGTAGGATGTTACAGTAAATAAAAAATAGTGTGACAGTACCCCCCCCCCGAAAAAAGGTTTTGCATCAGAGTGGTTCTGGGGTGCTTATGTAATATGGAGGAAACTGGAACCCAGAGATTTCATAGAAACTTGGGAAGGATTAAGTCTCTGATCCTGGGTGTGGGTTTTATCAGCAACCAGCACAATGTTTTGTGTCACACATGGTTTTGGAGGAAGATAACTAGTTAAGGGCTTTAGCCAGGAGAGAAAAGGTCTCTTCTGAGGGGGGCAGCCAGTTCAGTAGAGATGTATGTGTGCACAGAGAGATTTAACCTCTGTCTGAAGCATAGAGAGGGCATAAGCCTGAGGGCCAGAGCAGTGCAGCTGCAAAGTGAAAGTCAGGAGACTGAAGTATTTGCCTATGTCAGAGAGATGTTGAACAACCATGATGCGTTTTGCAGCTACTATTTGCCTAAAAAAATCCAATCTACCAAGTGGCCACTGCCACCAGGTCATCCATGGTCTGGTTTACGTGATGGATGTGGCCATCTTTATGGAGACAACACGATCACAACCCTATGTATTGAATGGGTATTGTTTTCATATGTTTTTATATGTAAAAAAATATTTTTGTAACTAATAAAATTGTTATCAAAGTTAATACTTGGTACCTATAAAAGTCCATCCTTTCAATCACTGCCCAAATGAATGACTTTCTAGGAAGTGGCACTTTTCTATTTAATTTGTACACCCATGATGCCATCTTGGGTTTAAAATTCAATAAAATACAAACTCTGATTTGAGACTCTCAAGGCTGCCTTTGCTTCAGCTCCTGCTTGGCACATCCTGATCCCATGTTACCCTTCATCCTTGAAGGTGATACATCTGAGACTGGAGTTGGTGCCCTTCTATCTCAACGTCCTACCTTTGAGAGCGCTATGCATCCTTGTGGTTACTTTTCCAAGAAATTGTCTTCTGCAGAATGCAATTATGAGATTGGGAACAGAGAGTTGTTAGCGACCATTTTAGCTCTTAGAGAATGGAGGTATCTTCTTGAGGGTACCACTGTGCCAGTTCTCATATTGACTGATCATAAGAATCTCACATTCTTGTCTGAAGCCAAATACCTCTTTTCCAGAAGTGCATGATGGGCTCTTTTTTGTTAATCTTCAATTACATAGTCTCATTTTTACCCAGTACTAAGAATGTAAGGGCTGATGCATTGTCATAACAGTTTTCCTCTGCTTCCAAGATGTACTTCCAAGATGTAGTCAGTTCCTGTTCCTATGACACCTCCAGATCATTTTCTGGCTACGGTTCGTACCAGTCACACAAAATTCTAGCTGCTCAGATCCATTCTCCTCCTGAGAAACCTTGTGACCGCTGCTATGTTCCTGAGATTCTCCACACTGCTGTGCTCCAGACTTACCATTCTCCCAAGGCTGCTGGCCACCCAGAGAAGAATCAACTCATTTGGGCTATTTCCCAACAATTCTGGTGGCCTAGTCTTCGTGCTGATGTAGCCGCTTTTGTAGCTGCTTGTTCCATGTGTGCTCAGAGTAAGACACCCTGACATCTTCCAGTGGGCCTCCTACAACCCATACCCAATGGAGAGAGGCCTTGAACCCACCTGTCTATGGATTTTATTGTGGAGTTACCCAACTCCCAGGGCAACACAGTTATCCTTATGGTGACTGACCGGTTCTCGAAAATGTCACATTGTATTCCACTTAAGAAGTTGCCCACGTCCAAAGAACTGGCATCCATTTTTGCTCGGGAGATATTTTGCTTACATGAGCTATCCAAGGTTATCACCTCAGACAGGGGTAGCCAGTTTGTGTCCAGACGAGCCTTGTGTGCACAGTTGGGAATTCAGCCTACCTTCTCTTCTGCATATCATCGCAGTTCATTGGGGCCACAGAACGAGCCAACCAGTCCTTGGAAGTTTCTACATTGCTATATTTCTGACCACCATAACAACTGGTCAGACCTCTTACCTTGGGAGGAGTTTGCTCACAATAGTGCCATTAATACTGCTTCCCCATTGTTTTCAATTATGGCAAATTATGGTTTCCAACCATCCATGTTGCTTGACTCATTTGTTTCTCAGAGGATTCCTGCATTAGAGGAGCATTTCTGTGGTCTTCGTTCAACTTGGGTACATGTCCAAGAGTCCTTGCGACATACCAATGATAGGTACAGACTCCATGCTAACCGCAGACGCCTACCTGCACCTTTCAACCAAGTTGGGGAGAGGGTCATGCTGTCATCTTGCAATCTCTGACTCCATGTTCCCTCACTGAAGCTGGCATCACTCCTGCTAATATGCGAATTTCAAATGTATTCCATGTCTCCTTATTAAAACCTTTGGTATGCAACCGCTTTACCACCTCGGTACCATGTCCTCATCCAGTTCAGGTTGAGAACCAAGAGGAGTATGAAATACAGTCTATCATTGACTCCCGTAGGTTCCGTGGGTACATACAGTACCTGGTTCATTGTAAAAGGTTCAGTCCGGAGGAGCGTTCTTGGGTCTCATCCTCGGACATACATGCTCCTGTTATCCTCCATGCTTTCCATAGACATTTTCCTCTCAAACCTGGTTGCCCTCTGAGGGTGAGGGGTTGTTGAGAAGGGAGTACTGTCAGGGCGGGGCTCAGCCCTCCCTTCTCATAGCTTAGTCTGCTCAGCTGTTGATTAATTGCCAGTACTCATCATTCCACAGTGACTCACCTGATGATTATATCCTGCTCATCAGTCAGCCTTGCTGGCTGTTTAAACTGCCTGGATCAGATCTCCTGTGCCTTCACCTTGGTCAATATATCCAGATACCCTCTGCTGGGTTTTTCTGTTAAAGACTTTTGCCTGACTGACTTCCCTTCTAGTTCCTGGTTCCGTTTTCTGCTTCTGACTACTCTGATCTCTGGATTCCTGTTTTACTGGCTTGTTCCGACTACCTGCTCTGGTTACCAAACCCTGGCTATGTTTTGACCATGTTTATTCTGTTTGTACTATTTTAACATTTTATTAAAAAGTGTGATTTTTACTGCACTTCTGTCTCAGTCTGATTCATGGTTCCTGACACATGCATTGGGAGTCACACCTGACTGGTTACCAAATAGCAGAAGGCAGGGTCTCCCTACTTTAATCATAATTTGTACTTTAAATTAGACCTTTAGTTTCCAGTATCATGTGAATTCCCTACAGTAACTCCAATGTACTAATACCTTAAGGCATTTCAACTGCTAAAGAGTTGGTCCTGAGCATCTATAGTATGCTGAATGTTGTACCATTCCTAACCTAAAAAAAACACCTATATGTTAAATGCTTTATTGAGTATCAGAATATGGTTCTTCCTTATTGAGGGAAGAGTTCAAATTATTAGAAGAATATACAAAATCTATTTTCACATATAAATGTATAAAGATGTGCAATCAGAGGTATATGTGAGAATAAATTAAATAAATTAATGTGTATATCAAATATTTTGGTTCTACTTTTACATTTTGCAGATTGTGCCTTTTTAGTTTTGAGTTTACACCTTTCTTTTTACTGGTTTTACATCTGGGTCTGATTTAAGATTTAAACCTATAATAAGTCTCTCCGAAAAAATTGTGATTACATAACATTATTTTACTGCATAACATGATCATTTATTTATACTTCTTATGGCTTCTTAGTATATGCAGATAGCACAGTCACTTTATTTACACGTGCACATTTTTTAAACTTGACCTCACATATTTTTATATATATATATATATATATATATATATATATATATATATATATATATATATATTTTATATACACATTAATTTATTTAATTTATTCTCACATATACCTCTGATTGCACAACCTTCCAGGGTAGCGCCATCTGCTGTTCATACTTTACATACACTCTTCCCTAAGGGGACTCCGGGCAGGGCAGCTTCCCATTCATTTGCACTAAATAACAAAGGATATCCTTAGCGCGGAATTTTTCCCATACTTTAAAATGTATAATGATATCTATTAGAACAGCTTGAAATGGTATTATACTCCACCCAAGCCTCACAAATTATAAGGTACACCTTTACTGTCTACCAGATATTTTGGTTTTGCCAATGAATAACAGAATGCTGGCAAGTGGCTTTTGTCATTTTATAATAGAGCTCACAAATCTTGATGGACCTACTCATTCTCATTTTTGGAAACCACGCATAGTAAGATACTCTGCTCATTCCTAAATACTGAAAATCAACAGCTAGTTCTTCCAAAAAAGAACTGAAACAAAAATATTATATACACAAATGATGGAACAATGACTGGATGTCAAAGAGAGTCTTTACCAATGTTCACATTTGAAAACAATGTGCTGAATTTCATAAAATGTTTTACATATTCATTGGTGATTTCTCCTCTGGAAAGTCTGTTGGCAAGCATACCTAAACATCAAGGTCCAGTGATAATAATCTCACCAAACAGCAAATAGAAAATTGCCAACAGCAATAAAAAAAAAAAAGGAGTCCCAGACAATATGACAGCGGTTACCATCCTTTTCTTATGCTACACAAAACTAAAATATTGTTGGACATGCACTTGGATTTAAAAACATATCTGTTCCCCAGGGGACCCGACACAGGGATCATGCCCGTGGTGCCACACACGCAGACCGACCCTATACCACAGACTCTGGCTATGCCCCCCTATTTCCAACTTTTGGGATAAAGTGCTGACGCTTATAAGTAGCGTCAGCTGTGTCAAACCACCTAAAGACCCTATCCTGTGCCTGTTCAGCGGTAGCCCCCGAAACACAACACCACCCTCAGTGGCAACAACATACCCTGACTGGGCCCATCTATGCCTACTAGCGGCCAGACGTTCAATCATGCAAGCATGGATTCATCAATGCC
This sequence comes from Glandirana rugosa, assembly GCA_018402905.1. Taxonomy (NCBI): domain Eukaryota; kingdom Metazoa; phylum Chordata; class Amphibia; order Anura; family Ranidae; genus Glandirana; species Glandirana rugosa. The sequence continues at coordinate 1,094,263 of BLSH010192100.1, read as the reverse complement.
CACCCAGCGTAGATCAAGTCAACAACATACTCCTCACCCTACTCTACATGGAAAGGCAGGACATCATTAATATGAACTTCCTCCGTGTTAAGAAGTTCTTCGCGAGATGGAGGAGATTCATAGAATATTCGCTCAACCCTACAGAGCTGAAAGACTTTATGTCCCCATTCAAACTATCTGAGTGGTATTTAAAATCTGACTTATCCAATTCCCTGGGTAAACTCAAAACTAGTGATTAAAATCCTGCCACGAACATCACTGGTTACAACACCTTGGCGTTCGTCACCCTTTGACCTACCTGATTAACTTTACCGGTTAGTGCTGAGGCCTAGACAAGGAATACTAGAGACTTCCATGGAACCTAACTCTTACCATACAGGATACACTTAAAACAGCCAGTTAACCAATCTGCGCCCTGTTTGCTTGTAATACTGTTTGAAATTCTGTGGTCTATATCATTCCACCAATTGTGATACATTGGATGTGCCAACCCTTTTTTTTTTTTTTTCTTTTGTTTAAAAGATATATCTCGATGTATATTGAAGCTCTAACCTAATCCATACCATTATTTGCCTCAAATATCGATGTTGCCCTGATGTATATTTTTTGAAAAATGTTCAATAAAATCTGTTAAAAAAAAAAAAAAAAAACATATCTGTTCTTGTTTTAGTAATTGACCTTTCTGAAATCAATAAAGGAGTTAATATCAATACTATGCATGAAAAGGAGCATACTGTTGAGCAGCATTATTTAGAAAACAAAGCATGTTCGGAGGATACAGCTGTTTAGCTATTGCAAAAGATGGCTCCCAGTTCAAGAATAAAATATTCTATTTATTGTGTGTATGCCTACTTCTATGCTTGCATATTGCTTGTAAGGTTCTAATAAAAAAATAGAAACTTTGCATTAAAAAACACAGTAACAGTAAACCAGTGAATTATGTAAACCCTGTTATACATATCTACCTGCACATTAGAACAGGCTGCATTGCTTTGGTTTGTTCTTTTTAACTGCTAACTATAATGCCAACCAATTACATTTCAACATTATTAGTCAATGAAATATGTGTTAAATATAATTAAAACAATAATTTTTACAGCTGTATTCAAACTGCAGCACTTTTTTCAGTAGGTTGCTTAGTGACTGGATAAATAAGCACTTTGAGTTTATATTTTATTTAGTTTGCTTTTGCTTTTTATACAAGATATCCTCATTCGAAATGCAATGCAGAGAACAACAAAAAAATCTAATTAATGAACAAGCCTAATCACCAATCCCCACACGGAAGAGTAATTTTTCACTGTTCATTTTTCCATGTAATCTCAGAAGTGACATAACAGGAAAGCAATGGGCAATCAATCCACTCTTATTAGTTTATTTATTATTTGTATTGCTGCAATATACATCCACCTCTTGTTAGGGTCTATAACAAAATGAGAATATTTTGATTAAAAAAAATGAAAGACAAGATGTCTTTCTTCATGACTCTGTATTACAATTTGTTTGGCAAAAAAGACAATAAATGACTTGTGGATTGTCCCTCAGCTGGTTTCACGCTGGGCGATTAGTGATTAATTACCTTGCTTCAAATTGACATGGCACAAGGAAATTGACATAGCCCTGATTAATTAACTTTTTATGTGAGATAGTTATTTACAAAACATTGCACACTGTAATTGAATCCTTTTACACAAAGTCATGCTAGAAAGGTTTTAGTCAAACACAGATTAGTCCAAATTTCAAAGTTAATCTTGATGGCAATTGTTCTCTTTCAGCAAAAAAAATAAGAAGTATTAACAATTTCATTCAGCAAACATCTTGCATGTACTAAACAACACATTAAATATATAGTTAAATAAATATTTTTATTATTCTTTGCTGGTAGGTCATAAATGTGACCCAGCTAACAAAATATCAATTAAATGGTAAAAATACCGTGCTAATACTAAATTATTATAAAAAGGGGAAGGCAAATATAGACAGCTGCAGCCAATTGTAACCAAAGTAATCAACTGATAATTTTTTTTTTAAAAGGCTGCGCTAGAGGTATTTGGTGTGTGAACCCCACATTCACCTGAGGATACTATTCCATCTAATGACTGTGTGAAACAATTGAAACCAATCACAATCTAAATATCACATAGTTCCAATAGTGCAGAAGATTATATAAAATTATATATAAAAATATATATAAAATATAAAATATATGCCAAAGGCTGGGTGAACTGTAAACATCAGTTATATCCGGTACAGATAGCTCAAATGTAAATACATCAGGGAAAGAGCATACAATGCCTCTCAGGGTAGGTAAAGTGTGAATGAAATTATCATATAAGTCCTGTTAAACATGTGAGTCCAAACTTTCGATAGCAAGTGACACCCCGTGATAACACGTCTTTCACACCGTGACACCTCCACCTAATAGATTAGCAGCTTACCGAATGTAAGTGCAATAAGCGCTTTGGCCTCTCACCCGGCCCAGGTCCCCGGTGGGGGTATAGTAGGTGGATATGGATAGAGATCCTTTCCTTGTGGCTCCTCTTATCATACTCTGTGCCTGAGTGGTAATCGGCGTGGTGTGCGGTATTGACCCGATCTCCGGACCGCACTAGGGTAAGGTGAAAAATCCCCCAATAGCCTCCTAAGGAGTCGTCAACTCCACAGTTTGCCAAAAAAGGAGAGGGGAGACTGGATAGTGTAATACTGTTACATGAACATTTATTAAAATAGCTTAAATTGCACTTACAATGTTGAAGTAAAATCAAGCGGAGAATCTGCACGAGCCGGCTGGCTCTCGTAACGCATCAAATCAAAAGGCAGCGGTGTCAGCGCGTCTTTTCCCAATGTTTTTCAAGTGGTTCTAAAGCCTCTCATTTTTTTGTTTTTTTCCTTAATGCATTCTATGCATTAGGGTAAAAAACATTCTCTGTTGCAGGATCCCCCCAACCCCCCCTTACTCTTACCTGAGCCTGATCCGATCCAGTGATATGCATGAGCGAAGCGGCTCTCGCCGCTGTCTTCCTCCTTATTGGGCAGATTGATAGCAGTGGGAGACATTGTCAATCAACTGCAGTGATGAGGGAGTGGGGGGCAGGGCCGAGTCAATGGACACAGCAACAGGGCTCAGGAGCAAGCACGCACGCATGCCCCTGAGGAAGCAGCTTCCCGTGGGGGCACTGGACAGGGATGAGGAGGTTCGGGTCTGTTCTGTGCAATTCCATGTTTGTTATTTAAAAAAATAAAAACATTTTCTTTTACTATCAGTTTAAGTATAAGCTTGTAAAAGGTTTGTTTAAATTTTTTGCTTTGTTGGACCTACATAGAAGAATTACAAAGTCATGCTGTACAAATGTTATACAACGGCACCATTATAACTCTCTTTCGTGTATGTATAACATGACTGCACATTTTTCTTTGCTTTAGCAATTAGGCTTAAATCATAACCTGTTAAGGACTAATGTTTTGTGCTACACATTAAACTGTCAACTAAATGGAACACCTAATAACCAATTAAAAACAAATAAATACATACAACATTTTGACAAGATATCATGGTCCAAGAGACCGCTTACTATCATTTTAAACATTTAGTAACTGATGAATTTGTTAGTTTATATTAAGTAAAAAATAAAAATGATTTTGGCTGCATTTGGCCACAATCTCATGACTATGGCCACACACAGACACCCCTTTTTGGATAAATTAATAATCACAAAGTTATGGAATTGTACTGTACAAATGATTAGGAAAAGGACTAAAAGCAACATTGTACACTGACTGCTGAAATGCTGGTAGTGAAGATCCCAAATAGCCCTATGCATTTTTTGGTTTTTGATTGCTGACAATTGGTGCAAGAGATGGAAAACATGAGACCTTTATGGAGGCATTTTACTAGGATTTAATAATATTCAAAAGCAAATTTTAGTTTGGTTTAGCTCTTTGCATAAGCTCCTTCTAGTGGCCTGGCCAGTCAGCATTACTTTCTCTGACTTCATGTGACTATACAACATTATTTTGCCCACTTTGTTTCCCATCCCATATAACATAAAAAGAGAGACAAACTCAAGGACAAAGTATATAAAGGAAAATCACTAGTTTGTTGCTTGATACATAAATGGCAGCAGCTCAGAAGCATTGTTGCAAAGTACTGTTTCTATGTTATCAGCCAATTGCACCTTTCTACTAAAGTTATGCAGCCAACCAGCCATGCTGGTGTTGATTTTCTTGAAGAGTAGTTAACTTAGCAGTGAATGTTAGTGAAAAAGATTATTTGTGTTCACTTTTAATACCCAAACATTAACAAGGAAAATTAAGTAAAAATAAAAATAAGGTTTTTGCTAGTACATTGATTGATTGATTAAAGTGAACACACCTTCACCTTATTGACTAAACTCAGTTAACATGTGGTTGACAAAGTGAACATTTGTTTTAGTAGGTAAACAGTCTTATTGCCTAAATCAATACGTTTACAGCAAATTTTTATATTTACATTCATTGTGCTTTATCTGATTTGTTGTGTATGTGGTAATATCATTTCATGTGTTAACTGTATCTTTTTCTTATTAGTTATTCCTCAAAAAAGTAACCAGACTTATTCCATACCTCTCAACTTTCTGAACCAGAAATAAGGGACATCCTTTAGAGTGAATATATTTGGGTGTAAGAGACACCTTTGCATCAATAGTCATGCAGATTATGGAAATTAAAATCACAATTTTCATATATTCTAAGGCCAACATAAGCAAACATACCATGAAAAAATAAAGATCACTCAAACACGTGGGTCATTTTCCAAACAATATTCTTTCTCATAAAATGTCAAGTAGATATGTAGATATTTAAAAAAATATTCCTATAGTTAAAAAGTAAAAAGTATTAAAAAGTAGTCCTGTAGAATAATATATATATACCGATACACTATTTTACCAAAAGTATTGGAATGCCAGCCTTTACATGCACATGAACTGTAATGGCATCCCCGTCTTAGTCCGTAGGGTTCAATATTGAGTTGGCCCATCCTTTGCAGCTATAACCGCTTCAACTCAGCTGGGAAGGCTGTCCACAAGGTTTAGGAGTGTGTCTATGGGAATGTTTGAGAGAAGGCCTGGCTCGCAGTCTCCACTCTAATTCATCCTCTAATTCATCCAAGAAGGTGTTCTATCGGGTCAAGGTCAGGACTCTGTGCAGGCCAGTCAAGTTCCTCCTCCCCAACTCGCTCATCCGTGTCTTTATGGTGTTTGCTTTGTGCCCTGGTCCAAATCATTTTCTGGAGGGGGGATAATGGTGTGGGCTTGGCTCCATAGTTCCAGTGAAGGGAACTCTTAAGGCATCAGCATACCAAAACATTTTGGATAATTTTATGTTCCCAACTTTGTGGGAACAGTTTGGGACGGTCCCTTCCCATTCAAACATGACTGCACACCAGTGCATAAATCAAGGTCCATAAAGATATTGATGAGTGAGTTTGGGGTGGAGGAACTTGACTGGTCTGCACAGAGTTCTGACCTCAACCCGATAGAACTCATTTGGAATGAATTAGAGCAGAGTCTGTGAGCCAGGCCTTCTCATCTACATCAGTGCCTGATGTCACAAATGCGCTTATGGAAGAATGGTCAAACATTCCCATAGACACACTCCTAAACCTTGTGGACAGCCTTCCCAGAAGAATTGAAGCTGCTATAACTGCAAAGGGTGGGCCAACTCAATATTGAACCCTACGGACTAAGACTGGGATGCCGTTAAAGTTCATGTGCATGTAAAGGCAAGCGTTAAATACTATTGGTAATATAGTGTATTTACTCTACTGGCCTGTATTTCTGTGTGAAACTATAGCAGAGCGAAGCCATATCCTCAAGATAGCCCAACTCCAGTCTTGAGACACGTCTGGTCAGTTCAAGGAGGTGGGGTTTGAGTGAGTAGTTATAGAAATACCTGGAACTAAATACGTGACCACACGTCAGTACAAACTTACCCTTCCCTGGCAGGGTTTGACAAGGGTGT
>BLSH010192100.1:1046048-1081522 GCA_018402905.1 Glandirana rugosa | reverse complement strand
CCTCTCCTTCGACGGTCGCAAAAACACTCCCTCTCTAACGTTACTCCCACAATCTGATCGTTGTGTACGATCGCACAATCTGATCGTTGTGTACGATCGTAACGATCGTTGTGTTAGGCAGGGTTTGATCTGCAATGTGTCACTCAAAGCAGCAGTATGTGAAATCTCCAATTACTCCAACAATCTGATCGTTGTGCACGATCGTAGCGATCGTTGTGTTATGCAGAGTTTGATCTGCAATCTGCAATCTGTCACTCAAAGCAGCAGTATGTGAAATCTCAAATTTCTGCAATTTGTCCCTCAGAGCAACAGCAGTAATAATCTCAGGATGCAGGATCAGATGTTAAAATGTCTGCAATCTCTCCCTCACAAAAACGCTGGCAGCTTCCTCTCCCTACACTAACCCAAGAGCATGTGACATGCAGCACTGTGACTCCAGCTTATAAAGAGGCTGGGTCACATGATGCATTAGTAGGCATGGCTGTGATGGCTTCTAAGGGCAAACCAGTGAAATGCTTGATTGGCTGCCCTTCAGCTATTCAACATGCGTGATCAACTACCAGAGCCCAGAACCCGAACCCGAACGTTTTTTGAAATGTCCGTGTTCGGGTCCGGGACCCGGACACCCGAAAGTTCGGTACGGACCCAAACGTTACAGTCCGGGTTCGCTCAACACTAACAGTAATGTATTTCTGTTAAACACTGCACTACATTGACACTACACTAACACTACACTATACTCACACTACACTATACTCACACTACACTGATACACTATACTCACACTACACTTACACTACACTCACATTACACTCACACTACACTCACACTACACTATATTTGCACTATACTCACACAACACTAACACCACACTAACACTCTACACTCATACTACACTATACTTACACTACACTAACACACTACACTGACACTACACTATACTCACACTATACTAATACTTCACTCACACTACACTGACACTCTACACTCAGAGTCACAATAACACTAACTAGTTATCACTGAGCCCTGCTCTATCTACCCCTAACAACACACTTCAAAAGGTTCCTGTGTGGGGTGGGACTATGAGCACTAAGCCATGATTGAGCAAATTCATTGTGACTTTGTCCGATTAGGGCTCTGACAGTGCTCTGTACGTTGATTGTGCAAAGCCTTGCCCCTGGCCAGCGGTCAGGTGTCATCCAACTAGGGCACTAGAACACACCATGCAGCATGCAGTGCATTGTGGGGTGCTTGGCAAACAAACATCCAATGAGTGCCCCACAAATTCAGGTGTTCACTGAATTGGCTAATGGGCGACATTTGGTCTGAACTTATGTTCGGTCCAAACTGCTCTCCCAACACTAATGGGGAACTACACTTGCCTAGAAATGGGCTTTATTTACCATACCATACCTGTATTTTGCCTGTATGGCATATATAAAATTTGGTTTTAACTGCTGCTAGCAGGAGTAGTTTAATTAAACTCTTGATTTTGATTCTAACTGACTATATTTGTTTCCTTTCTTTTCCACTTTAAGTAAATCAAACACTATTTAACTGCCAAGGGCAAATATGTGTTCATTTTGTAATGTTCTTCATATTAATATATTACCAGATACTTTATTTAATTTCCATTGCAGTCTAAACTGTCTCTTTCTTTTTACAGCAACATTTATAGCTTACATTGTTAATGTTAGCCAATTTTTTTATTTGTCAGATGTTAATTAACTAAATCACAGTTGTTGCCAAAGGCAGCATCAGTGGTTTCATACATTATACATCTTTGATTTTCATGACATTGCATGCAAACACTCATAGTTCAAAGTTAGTAGTGAAGAACAGGCAATGCACTTTAACAAATTCTATATTTATCTACTCTATCTATCTATCTATCTATCTATCTATCTATCTATCTATCTATCTATCTAGCCATTCTGGCTCTTTGACAAAATTCCACTGCAGGTTTAAAGAAATAACAACACTTTCTGTGATAACATTTATTATTTTTAGGTTCTTAGTGACTAACAGTTTCTGGTTCAGAAAAAAACAAAAACAAAATGAAAACAACATGTCTGAGTGCTCCCCCTCTCCTCTGCTCCATAGTTCAAGCAGCTCTAATTTTATATAAATTGTGTTATGCATGCAGCAAGTATAGGAACTGCAACACAAAAAAAAATCCTAGAGATGCTGGGATTTCACATACCTCCCTTACTTAATCTATCTAGAGAGAAGCCATGATTCAAATGAAATGCTGATAACTAATTATTCTGGTTGTCAGGTTTGTTGTGGGGGAGCTCATTTGCATGTTGAGGACATGCTACATAATATATATATATATATATATATATATATATATATATATATATATATATACACACATATCTATATATATATATATATATATATATATATATATATATATATATATATATATATACTAATTTTGAAAGCATAAAATGATTAATTTATCTAAAAATGGAAAAATGGTTTGTTTAAATTTACTGACAATAGATATTACTTCAAGATTTACATTCAAACTGAACAATGTGACATGTATTTTTCAGGGATGCAGAATCTGCATTTTAATATTCTTCTAGTATAATTTGAAAAAGTTGGAACCTAGAAAGGAAGAGGTCTATATTAAAACAACAAAAATCTATGCCAATTTGATCTCTGAAAAACAGTGGAATCTAAAAGTACTGCTTTATTAACTTGAAGCAGTGAACGTGACCCTCAAATGCATAAATATAAAGCACATTTTAAATAGGCTGAATAGGGAAACGGAAAATTATAGAGAAGAAATGGCAAACTCAATTCAATTTTTAGGTATATTTATAAATATGTAAATGTCCTTTTTAAGTCTTAAATTTCACAAAGTGTGCAGAGACAATTGAGTACTGTCCGCATTACTTTTTTTTTTTTGCACCAACATACAATTTTTGGGGTATGTCCCCTTCTTCAAGGTCCCAGCAGTACTCCAGTTTGTCCTGAAAAATTGTATGTTAGTGCAAATAAAAAAAGTATCACTGGCAGTACTCAATTGTCTCTGTTGCAAGTGCACTAATACGGCTATAATCCCCTAAAGCACAAAGCATGTTGAATGCTGTCCCTGGAATGCATAGACTAATGCAGACATATTTAAAAAGGTATCTATCATGCATACTAAGGGCTCATGCACACTGTATCTCAAATAAGCTGCTCCTACAGGCTTTTGAGCTTTTTTGTGCTCTCATTTTCTTCTGCCTAGAAACTTCACTCCATGTTAGTCAATGTGTCCATGCACACTATGGCTTTTTCAGGACTTTACAGGCATATGGTCTTACAGGCATAAAAAAAACCCACCAAACTCATGTTTTTGAGAGGGGCTTTCAAGAAGAAAAGACATCTAAGTGCCCAAAAACACGTGAAAAAGTGTGTAACAGTTTGAAAAAGAGTGAAAATGCTCAAAAAGTTTGAAAATGCACAAAAAAGATAAAATGAGCTGAGGGGAGGGCTTGTGAGAAAAACCGCTTATGCTCAAGAAAGCTCAAGGAAGCTCGAACTCCATACCGCACGGCCAGTGATGTCACAGCCGATGAGGAGGTGATTGAGTGACTCAGAGCCCTGGAATCTACCAGAGCGGACGAGCCACCATTAGCGCCCCACACCACCAGCAATCTGAACCGGGACCATACTGAGAAGCCTTCAACGTGACATGCCCATACCAATTCTACCTTTGTGAGTTGCCACTTTTTATTTTCATAAATTATTCGCCTTATACAAACTGACTACACTCAGATAAGCGCTGCTGTTTCTCCCTGCCTTCTTGTCGATAGAGCCACTTCCTCCTTGTCAACTGGCTACGCATCCTGAGAGTAGAATCGGCAAGGACCCTTTTAATCCTCTATTGTTGAACTTTGTATCTTGATTTTATTTTTATTGTTTGGACATTTTTATTTTGGGTCTAAGTCCCCCATTTTTAATGGTCCTTACACTGTGATCCATTAGAGTTTTTTTAACCATCTACAAGCCCATTTTATTTGCATGTTTACATCAACCTCACCACTTCCCAAGAGCCACAGCACACCCCATTCATTTCTCTGTTTCCATTACAGAGCTCCCAGTTTAGAGGATTACAGGGCATTGGCTGGGACTTAAAATTACAATGCAGGCACATGGAGAAGTCTGCATTTTTGGAATAAGTGTAATTTTTTTTTTGTGAAGACTCTTAAGTTTGCTTTGATTTCAAAGGTTTTGTAAGGTTTCAGTTTTTTTCCCAAACACAGTCTTCCTTTACATCAGTAGTCATGACTCCATCATTTCCTCTCAATTCACAGCCCTTGGTCCCCAACAGAGATGACCACTTTATCTGCATATAATGTCTGTTTTCGTTTTTCTTTTACATTTTAATGGTCCAGGAGGATTTTTTTTTTTTTTTTTTTTTTTTTTTACATAAACCACACTTATACTTTACAACTAATAGCCAAGCATGACAATTTAATTGATGATTGTGTATTACACTAAAACCCCTGCCCAACAAAGACACACAGTACAGCACTAAAAACATATAGAAACACACTATACACATAAACATACACAGTCTGCATTATACACATATCCTTACATACAATGGACACTATGCACTCATACAATCAGTATTTTTGTAGGAACATACAAACAACCTAAACTATATGTTATATACTATATACAATATCTCACAAAAGTGAGTACACCCCTCACATTTTTTAAATATTTTATTATATCTTTTCATGTGACAACACTGAAGAAATGACACTTTGCTACAATGTAAAGTAGTGAGTGTACAACTTGCATAACAGTGTAAATTTGCTGTCCCCTCAAAATTACTCAATACAGCCATGAAAGTCTAAACAGCTGGCAACAAAAGTGAGTACACCCCTAAGTGAAAAAGTCCAAATTGGCCCCAATTAGCCATTTTTCCTCCCCGGTGTTATGTGACACGTTAGTGTTACAAGGTCTCAGGTGTGAATGTTGAGCAGGTTTGTTAAATTTGGTGTTATCGCTCTAACTCTCTCATACTGGTCACTGGAAATTCAACATGGCACCTCATAGCAAAGAACTCTCTGAGGATCTGAAAAAAACAATTGGTGCTCTACATAAAAATGGCCTAGGCTATAAGAAGATTGCCAAGACCCTGAAACTGAGCTGCAGCATGGTGGCCAAGACCGTACAGCAGTTTAACAAGACAGGTTCCACTCAAAACAGGCCTCGCAATGGTGCCTAAAGAAGTTGAGTGCACGTGCTTAGCGTCATATCCAGAGGTTGTCTTTGGGAAATAGACGCATGAGTGCTGCCAGCAGTGCTGCAGAGGTTGAAGGGGTGGGAAGTCAGTCTGTCAGTGCTCAGACCATATGCTGCACACTGCATCAAATTGGTCTGCATGGCTGCCATCCCAGAAGGAAGCCTCTTCTAAAGATGATGCACAAGAAAGACCACAAACAGTTTGCTGAAGACAAGCAGACTAAGGACAATGAGACCAAGATACATTTATTTGGTTCAGATGGTGTCAAGCGTGTGTGGCGGCAACCAGATGAATAATGTCACGCATGGTGGTGAGAGTGTCATGGTCTGTGGCTGCATGCGTGCTGCCGTCACTGGGGAGCCACAGTTCATTAAGGGAACCGTGAATGCCAACATGTACTGTGACATACTGAAGCAGAGAATGATCACCTCCCTTTGGAGACTGGGGCGCAAGGCAGTATTCCAACATGATAACGACCCCAAACACTCCTCCAAGATGACCATTGCCTTGCTAAAGAAGCTGAGGGTGAAGGTTATGGACTGGCCAAGCATGTGTTCTGACCTAAACTCTATTGAGCATCTGTGGGGCATCCTCAAATGGAAAGCGGAGGAGTGCAAGGTCTCTAACATCCACCAGCTCTGTGATGTCATCATGGAGGAATGGAAGAGGACTCCAGTGGCAATGTGTGAAGCTCTGGTGAACTCCATGCCCAAGAGGGTTAAGGCAGTGCTGGAAAATGATGGTGGCCAAAAAAATATTGACACTTTGGGCCAATTTGGACATTTTTACTTAGGGGTATTCTCACTTTTGTTGCCAGCGGTTTTTTAAACATTAATGGCTGTAAGTTATTTTGAGGGCACAGCGAATTTACACTGTTATACAAGCTGTACACTCACTACTTACATTGTAGCAAAGTGTCATTTCTTCAGTGTTGTCACATGAAAAGATATAATAAAATATTTAAAAAATGTGAGGGGTGTACTCACTTTTGTGAGATACTGTACATGCAATGTGTACTATAAAGCCCGTATTGTAAATAAAGTAAATACAATCGGCAAACACAAACTTATATACTGTCTGAGCTCTATACACACACACACAGAAACACACACATACATACTGGAATGGTTCCTGATCATAGGGCACAACTACTGCTGTAAACATTCACCTCATGTCAAGAGGAGATAAAGGGCAAATAGAATCTCCCCCAACTCTCCCTCAACTTAGTGACTTTAGCACCATATGTGGCCTAGTGGCAAATTAAGCCCTGCTTCTGATACTATACCAAGGAAGTTCTACCACTGTGAGACATTTCAGAAACCAGTGGTTGCACAAACACCACCATGAGTTTTACTGCTGTCACAACATTTTTATGGCTTCTGCTCTCTTCTACATGCAGTTATGAATACAGCAACCAAATCAATCTTATGCCACTACATATCAAAGAGTTTAACTGCAGGGACCACTTTTCTAATTGCTGATTTTCTCTATATATAGTTATGCAATCCCACCAGATATGGAGTAAGGATCCTTTGTCCCTATTGCATCTCCAGCACTGTGGGGAGACATTTGGGTGGTATTTGTGAAGCTTATCTGGGTTTTATACCACCTTGAGCAAATTTTGAACCCATTTTCTTGTGCAGAAACATTATTTGATCCTTTATGGATGTGTGTATATATGTGTTCCCGGTCTATCGCTAATTCCCTTTCCCAACTTTGGCTGATTGTGTTAATTTTAGGATTACAGTTAGCAAACATAAGTGCATAGATATCGGATATCAGATGACGTTGGGGTTCCGTCTTAGAGCATAGTGTTTCAAATGGGGTGCCTCAATGGGATATTGGTGCGGAACTATTCAAAAAGTGTCTAATCTATAGGAATTTGAACAAGAGGATGTGTCTGTCAGTGATTCGTGATGAGAAGGCATTGAATTGAACTAATTTGCCTATGTCAAAGAAGTTTTCTGCCCGGATGGAGATCTTAGAGTTCCAGTGGATTGTGGTAAGATCAGGGAGGTCAGGAGAAACTCTGGATTGCGATAAATTGGGGTCAGAGGGCCCGGGGTGGAGGAAAGATTGTTTTTTACAAACTGCTCTAAAATTGTTTAGCGTAGGGCCAATTGTGTGATGGTTTGCACATTCCTCTGGAATGAATTTCTGCCTGATCCATGGAAGATGGCTAATTGGTAAGTGAGAGAATGATTCTTCTAAATTAATCCAGTCTTTTATGCCAGCGTGAATATGCCAATCTGAATCTACTACTCTGGTCAGATGACAAGACCTGTAGTATTTGTGAAGGTCTGGGAGGCCAATGCCCCCTTTCAATTTGGGGGTCACTAGCCTCTCCCAGCTTAGACAGGGTGTTTGGAGTGCCATATAAATTTCCTACAGATCTGTTTGTAGGAGGCAAAGAATGATGGTGGGACTGTGATCGGTAGAGTTTGGAGGAGTTATAGGAGTCTTGGGAGAATGTTTATCTTAATAATGGCTGCTCTCCCAAACCAGGAGAAGGGTCCCTTAGCCCATTTTTGTAGATCTTGTTGAATAATTCTGAAGATTGAGAGGAAGTTTTCACTTATTAGTCCAATAATTTGGCCGTAAGTTGCACCCCGAGGTAAGTGATAGCCTGTGGGTCCCATCCAAAGGGGAAGTTATTGTAGAAGGGCGGATTGAGGGAGGGAAATGTTAAGCACTCAGGATTTTGCAAAGTTGATTTGGAGATTGGCGAGCAAATGAAATAGGGAGAAATCTTTCAGTAGATTGGGAATTGAGGTGATAGGATCGGTGAGGAATGTCAGAATGTCATCCGAATAGACTGCTAATTTGTAATGGTGGCCTTTTATTTTGATGTCTTTTAATGTGGGGGTTTGCTCTGAGTCTACGGAGTAAAGGGTCCAAAGTTAATACAAATATAAGTGGGGATAGGGGGCAGCCCTGATGTGTACCGTTCAATATCAAGAAGGCATCCAACAGGTGGCCATTGACCCAGATCTGTGACGTGGGAGTAGAGTACAGGGCAAGAATAAACTGAAGCATGCGATTGCGTATGCCTATAGTTTTGAGGACTTCAGTTATATAGTCCCAGGCCACTCTGCCGAACACCTTCTCAGCATCAAGCGATTAGAAGAAGCCAGGTGTGCGGAAAGAGGACAGCCAATGATGTAAGCTGATAGCTTTCAGCCTTTCTGCCTTCTCTGCCTGGGATGAAACCTACTTGTTCCTGGGAACTTAGTTTCGGGAGTAAGAGCAGTGATCGGTTTGCAAGTATTTTTGTGTACATTTTAAGGTCTACATTGAGCAGTGATATGGGTCTGTAATTTGAGACACTAGAGGTATCTTTACCTGGCTTTGGTATCACTGTTATGTGGGCCTCTAAGAGGTCCTTATTTGGCTAGGCATGGGAAGATAATGAGTTGAATGTTTTTAGAAATGTGGCAGGAGTATGTTTTTTGAAAGTTTTGTAATAGCCGATAGTTAATCCATCAGGGCCTGGGCTCTTTACTGGGCTTTAATTGTTTCAGAACTTTATTGGTTTCTTCTAAGGAGATTGAATGGTCCAGGTCTGAAGCTTCTGAGGGGGTTATGGGTTTGGGATGATGTTGTGTCAGAAAATGTTTGAGCATCTCCTTTCTTTCACTGTCCTTTTTGGGTGAAGTTGGGGCTGGTAGATTGTAAAGTTTGGCATAGAAGTTGACAAATTACTTAGCTATTCCTTCAGAGGTGGCCATTTTGTTTCCTAGGGAGTAGAGTTGAGCGAACCCGAACTGTAAAGTTTGGGTCCGTACCGAATTTTTGGGTGTCCATATCCTGAACTCAAACGTTTGAGAAAAAGTTTGGGTTCGGGTTCTGGGTTCTGGTATTTTATCACGCATGTTGAATAGCTGCAGGGCAGCCAATCAACAAGCGTTTCACTGGTTTTCCCTAGAAGCCATCACAGCCATGCCTACTAATGGCATGGCTGTGATTGGCCAGTGCATCATGTGACCCAGCCTCTATATGAGGCTGGAGTCACAGTGCTGCATGTCACATGCTCTCAGGTTAGTGTAGGGAGAGGATGCTGCCGGCACTGTGAGGGACAGATTGTGAGGGACAGATTGCAGATCTAATAACTAGGTAGAGATTACTACTACTGCTGTGAGGGACAGATTGCAGTGATAATAACTAGGTAGAGATTACTACTACTGCTTTGAGGGACAGATTGCAGATCTAATAACATCTCATCCTGCATTACAGAACAATCTGATTACAGAGTGATCTCTCATCCTGCATTACAGAACGATCTGATACTGGACTAGGTAGAGATTACTACTGCTTTGAGGGACAGATTGCAGATCTAATAACATCTCCTATTTTTCTTCCTTTTGCAGCCCTCTAGCACTTTCCAGGACTTTTTTACAGCCATTTTTGTGCCGAAAAGTTCAGGTCCCCATTGACTTCAATGGGGTTCGGGGTCTGGGGACAAGTTCGGGTGACGTTCGGTACCAAACTCGAACGTTTCCGCGAAGTTCGGCCGAAACCGAACATCCAGGTGTTCGCTCAACTCTACTAGGGAGTCAGTGATAGTGTGACCCATTGCTACTGCCTTTTTAGTTTGCAGAGCTCTGCCTTACAATTTTTCAGATTTGTTCCCAAACTCGTAGAATAGTGTCTGTGTTAGCATACATCTGCGTTTTATTGTTTTCCCAAGCTCCTCAAATAGTTCTTCTCTTGTTTGTGTTAGGTCGTTTAGTGTTTGTGTGGCTAATGTGCGCTTGTGCAGCTTTTCAAGAGAATTAATGCGTTTTCAAAGTTCTGCGATGCTTGCTTGTTGGGCTTTCTTCTGTTGGGCTTCAAGTAGACATATGCATTCATTTTTCGTCAAAATTTGGAATATTCGTTAATTTGGAAACATCCAAATAACAAAAAAAAGTTTCACAAATTTTTCCGAAAACTATTTTTTGAAAAGAATGAAAATAGGAAAGAACGAAAATCCAAAATTCAAAAATCTGAAAAATGAAAATCCGAAATTCGAAAACTCCAAAAAAAAAAAAAAATCTGAAAATAAGAACAAAAATTTGAAAATCCTAAAGAACAAAAAACATTTGGATAATTTCTATTATAATTAAATTATCAAGTTTATTATTTTTATTAACCATGACCATTATACGATTAATAATAATAATAATTAATAATAAAAAAAACTATAATAATAGTAATAAACTATTAAATGAGTAAGGCATTGGAATTTCCTTTCAAATTTGTCTGCCTGTGAACGTAATGAATACAAATTATTCTGTATTTTCAAAATAACGAATACCGCATCTATACAAATGGAACAAACCAAATTAGAATGTTTCCGAATTACCGAAAATAATGAATACTGCATCTATACGAATGGAGTGAACTGAATTTTAATGTTTCAAAAATTCACAATAATAACGAATACCGCATCTATATAAATGGAATGAACTGAATTTGAATGTGTCCGAATTTATTCGAAATAACGATTTTCAATCATAAGGAAAAATCCAAAAAACGAATAAAAATGAAAAGATGTGAAAAAAACGAAAACAGAAAAACAAAAAAAAAAAAAAAAGGAAAACAAGAGAAAAAATTTTTTTTGCCCGTGCACATGTCTAGCTGCAATGGAGATGAGTTCACCTCTAATGACACGCCCATTGTGTTAAAGGGTCGGTTTCAGTGGATCTGTTCTCTCTAAAATATTGTGTCAAGCGTGTTTGGATGGTTTTCAATGTGTCAGGGTTGTTTAGGAGGGAATTATCAAGGTGCCATATCCTTGATCTCATCATCATATTTGGGAGCATTAGCGTCATGGTAATGGAATTGTGATCAGATATTAGCATGGAATCAATAGATATGTTTAGGAGGGAGGGATGACAAGTCAGTCTGCATGATAAAGAAATAGTAAACCCTAGTGTATCTGTTGTGTGGCGCAGAAAAAAAGGTAGAGTCTTTAGTGTTGGGTGCAGGGTACACCACGTGTCAAGAAGAGTTAGGTTACATAGTTATGTTTTTATCGCTCTGAGGGCACTATATGGGATGGAAGAAGACCCGGAGGAAGTATCCATAGATGGGTTAAGAGCCATGTTAAAGTCTCCCCCTACGAATGATGTCTGGAGCTGTAGAGTGTTGCAGAAGATGGGGACCTGGTGAGTGTTGGGCAAATAGAGGTTGGCCAGAGTAATGGGTTTGCCGAATATTTCCCCTTTGACAAATAAATATTTCGGAGTTTATGTAATCTTTAGAGGGGAGTTTTTGGATATCAGAATAGACACTCCCTTGGATTTAGAAGTTGCGTTGGAGGCATGGAAGGCTGTAGAGTAAGTTCTGTTTTGCAGTTTAGGGGTGCTGTCTGTTCTAAAATGAGCTTCTTGGAGAAACACCATGTCCACTTTGTGTTTTTGTAGGGTGAGAAAGAGTTTGGAGAGCTTTTTGGGCGTATTTAGCCCTCTTACATTTAGTGACTAGAGCTTAACCTGAGGAGGAGGGCTATCAGACTTGCGCTTGCGCCATGGTTGAGTCAAATGCGGATACTGGGGCAGAAGAAGGGATATAAGGGATGTAAGGGAGGGAGGGGGTTAAAGAGGAGGGGGAGATGGAGGAGGAGAAGTTTTCTCCTGTTGGAGTCAATCCAACGATAGAGGTAACCAGCCCTTGTGTCTTAATTTGTTTTGTGTCAGTCTAGTACAGTGTATGTACCGAACACACGTCCCTGTCGGAGACCAATGTTATGTTATATACACAATGTGGGGGATTGGTGAAGTCCAAGCTGGATAGACTAGAATGTTTTCCATCTAGCCCACCACCACAGGGTTAAGTGTCTTGTGTCTATTTGTTACATATGTGGAGGTATGAAGTGGTCGGGGGTTTGTCTCAGACATGTGATACGAGTTATTAGTCAAAAAATTAGCCTGGGGATTAAAGGGATCATTGGTGGCTTAGGCCCTATGTAGGGTAGACCATTAACAGATCTTAGGGAGTGCAGAGAATGCTCTCACAATTAACCTGTTTAGTGTCTATCATACTTGAAAAGATCCATATTACTAGGTTGTTACCAAACATGAACAAAACTATAAGAACATGTAAAAATACAACTGTATATACATATGTGGTCTGTCTCCTCTCGTCTAATCTTTCTTGGCTACATTGCACAGAAGCGCTCCAATGGAGGAGCCGAAGAGTTGGAATGGTAGGCGGCATCGAGGGGCATACCCCGGAATATGCGTGCGGTCTCCACACTTTAAATGTGAGATACGTTGAGGAGGACCAGCCCAAGCTGCCGAGAGTCCTAACTGTGGTAGAAATCTCTCTTTGGCAGTTGTTAGGCAGAATAACTGGAGGGTCTCTCTCCTCCTCTCCACCCCCCCACGAGACTGGGGGGCTGTCACATTAATATTAAATGGGGTATAGGGTGGAGCCTGGCAGCAATCCGGAATGGCCGCTTAACCAGCGACCTCTGCTAACACAGGGGATAAAGCTAAGCCTGCGAGCCAACACAACGCTCATACACTGCACCAACGGACACCGGAGGACCCACTGACATATCAGGAATGTCCTGGAGAAGCAACGAGCCCCGCCGCCTCACAGACTTCTTTGGAAACTCGAAGCTGCACAGAAGCCAAGATGGCACCAGGCCAGGAGACTGTGAGCACACACATGCTTCCCCGCCGCGCTCTGCACTAGACTACATGGACAGCTCCACACCGGATGCCTCATCAAGCAAAGAAATAAAAGGGCAGCCACCTCTCCACTCCCTTCACCGCACCATATGGTAAGGAAAAAACAAATCTATGCTCAAGGCACTGAGAGGGAGGGGGGCAGTGATGATGATGATGATGATGATGATGATGATGATGATGATGATGATGAGGAGGAAATAGCTGACTCTCTGGCAAATGTCCCTGCAACTGACAATGCAGTATCTGAGCACACACTGAAGCAGATGCTCATGACGCTGCAAAGAGGTATTCAAAAGGACATTACCAGATCAATCTCTAGAATCCAACTGCAAGTGGATGACCTTGGGGGCCGCTTTGACAAAGTGGAAAGGCAGCTTACAGAATTCACCCAAGCTTACGATGAACTTGTTGACGCTCGCCGTGATCAACCGAATGAGCTCCAATGGGTACACTCTAAGCTAGCAGATCTCGAGGACCGTTCCAGAAGGAACCACCTGAAAATCAGGGGTATCCCCAAGTCAATTCACCCTCCAGATCTGACGCAATATTTGCTGAGCTTATTCAGCACCCTTGTACCCATGCTGACTGCACAAGACATTCTCATTAATAGAGCTCATAGATTCTTTGAATCTCCACACATTGCAGCTGAAAAGCCCAGGGATGTCCTACTCTGCATATATTTCTTCCAAACTAAGGAAAAAATATTGAGAGAAGCCAGGAATGCCTCACCCCTCCTGGAGTCATACAGTCTCCTTTGAAAAAGGCCCAAGAAACCCATTTTAACAACACCAACCCCCCAAATGTAGCCACCCGAAATTCCCACACATCTTTAATGCCAGCACTAGCTCCAAAAAAAAAAGGGAGTAATGATTGCGGTAAAAAATTCTGTAGCTTTCCAACTCATAGCAGTAGATACCGTATTCCTAATTCCTTATTCTATCTGTCATTTATAATAACTCACTGCTTACAATAGTCAACGTGTATGCTCCGAACAATCCCTCCCTCACCCAAATCCTATACCTCTTACACGTAAACTTCAAGCACATAAATGCCACCCTCTAATTATCTGCGGGGACTTCAACAAAACCCTTGACCTGATAGACTGAACCAACCCCACTTGGAAAAAAACAGCCCTATTGGTGTCCTTGCTAGCCTCAGAAGACTTATATGACATTTGGCGATGTGCACATGGCAACGAGAGAGACTTCACTTTCTATTCACCGGCCCATGAGGTGTACTCCAGAATAAACCTCTTCTTCACAGATAAATGTACCCTACAAAGAGTTTCGAACTCCTCAATTTGAGTAATTACTTGGTCAGACCATGCCCCCATTTCAATAGGCTTAAAGCTATTCAAAACCCAAAACTCACCTGCTCCTTGTAGGATCAACTCCTCACTCCTTGCTAACCCCCAGCACAAACTTCAATTGGAGAAAGAATTAGACCTTTTCCAAACCATTTTTACTCAGGACATAGACCCAGTACTACTATGGAACACTCACAATGCATTCCTTAGAGGCCTGCTAATCAAATTATCTGCCCATGAGAAGAAATGTTGCACTCAACACATAACATCCCTCATGGAAAAAAAATCTGACTCCTAGAAACCCAAAATAAAAAAAAATAACTCCAAACTAGCTGAAGAAATCTCAGCCCTCCGCACTCAACTCAGCTCCATCCTAAAACAAGGATACAACTTTTATATCAGGCACCTTAAGGTAACATCATACACCTCGGGCAACAAATCTGGAGCCTTTCTAGCCAGACAATATAAAAGACAAGTGGCAACGTCAAAAATACCATACCTTAAAGGCCACGCCAACATGAAAATCACTAATCCTGCAGACATAGCAGAGCAATTCCGCAAATACTATGCATCACTGTACAACCTAAAAGAATGTGACCCTGCTCCAGACCCCCAACATGCAGACATTGAACAATTTCTTAACACAATTAACCTTCCTTCACTATCGAACGAACAACCAAGCACACTCTCATCCCCGTTCACAGAACAAGAAATCACCACTGTTATCAACTCATTACCTCTTCATAAATCCCCAGGTCCAGACGTCTTCTCCAATGACTACTACAAAACTTTCTCCAAACAACTATCTCCCTATCTTACCAAATCCCTAAATCATATAGCAGACAAAGGCCAATGCCCCCCTGAATTTCTTGAATCTATAATTGTCACAATCCCCAAGCCTGGAAAAACCACAAATGAACCATTTTTGACGCATTTCCTTCTGAATACAGATACAAAGATTTATGCAAAACTAATCTCACTCCGATTAGCCAAAATCACCCCCCAACTGGTCCACCCAGATCAGGTGGGATTTGTATACGGCAGGCAAACGTCAGATGGCAATAGATGTTTCCTAAACCTAATGCGATGGGCAGAACACCATAAAATTCCCTCAATCCTTCTCTCCCTAGATGCAGAGAAGGCCTTTGACCGAGTCCACTGGTCATATATACAAGCGGTTCTTGGAAAATTTGGATTCTCGGGGCGTATTCTCTCCTCAATTACGACACTTTACTCAAACCCTTCATACAAGGTCTGGACCTCGGGATTTATGTCAACCCCCTTCCCCATAACAAATGGTACTAGACCAGGGATGCCCACTCTCCCCCATTATCTTTTCCTTAGTAATGGAACCCCTAGTAGAACATATTCGAATGAACTCTAAAATCTCAGGAATAACTATAGACAGGACCCAACATAAAATCGGCCTATACACAGGCCACATTCTCATCCTCCTAACTGAACCAGAGAAATCATTCCCACCCTTATGCACCCTCCTGGATAACTTCAGCTCAATTTCCCTATATAAACTTAATCATTCTAAATGTCATATGTTTCCAATAGGCCTGCCCCTTAATGTCAAAACACAAATTACAGACACTTTTCCATTCTTGTGGGCCCCTTATGACACACTCCCCTACCTATGAGCTCAACTCGACACCCCGACCTCCAAAATTTGAGCCTTAAACTTCACAACACTGACCAACACCTTGTCTAAGACCTGCACTTCCCTAAAATCTGGAGTCACCTCATGGGCAGGACAAATTTCTCTGACCAAAATATATATATTTTTTTTTCCAAACATTTTATTGAAATTGAAATAGACATACAGAGTCATAAAGAGTATAAGATAAGTTACAAAAGATCTTTTTCAAAATGTCCATTTGTGGATACATAACAGAAGCCAACTAAAACATTTTTTTTTTTTTGAACCATTACAATGGAGCAATAACCAGCGTTCCGTTTTACTCTTGTCTACAAGAGCAGTGTGCCGAGAATGTTTGCAGAACAAGGCTGGTAGGGTGTGCATAGATCCAAACCTTATACCCCGATAACATTGAGGGTATTAAAAGCTTTCATGAGTTATGTCCCTGTGTCTTCTGTTTGTTGAGGATGTGCGGTGTTCGATATAATTTTGCTACCCATGGCCTATGACCATTCTAATGCACCTTTAAGTAGAAACCCAAAGTCACCCACCACCCCTATTGGGAACTATGCTGTGGGGGCATCCCCGGGTCCCACCTGTTTCTGAACAACAGCTATTTGGTCTAGGTCTGTGGATGATAGTTGGGTTGGTAGGACATTAGGGGATAAACCTCAAGTGTTCCACGGTGACCTGAGGCACCCTGAAAGGAGGGAAATGGAATACTAAACTGGGATCTCATAGATTAAGTGTGCACAGGTAAGGTAAGATAAGAGGGGGGTTATAGAGAGATGTTAGAATGAAAAGAAGGTGACTATAGCAGTAGTAGCTCCCTCCGTCTCTCCCCCACCGCCAGCCGTGCTCTCGCCCTCTGGTATCAGGTTTACATAATCCCTATTGTTGCTGAAATACGTTCTTGTGCTCCAAACGTCAAGATTATTCATCTGTGAAATGACCGTCGCCCGTGACTGTGTACCGGGATTTAGTTCTGAAAATGCTCTGTGTCTATGTGTGTTCCTCTCTTGCATAGTTTTGAGTCTTGGGAGTCGGTCTTGGTTAGTTACCAGATATGTATCGTGTGTAGTCCGATGTGGTGATGAAATGGTTCCAACTTGCCCAAATCATAGTGTATTTCCTGTGTGTGTCTCTTGATATGTGTATGAGTTCTTCTATCTCTGCTATTTTGCTGACTCTCAGTAGCCATTCTTTAACAGTAGGCGCAGAGTTCGATCTCCAGTGTACTGGAACGCAGAGTTTTGCTGCGTTTATCATAAACATTGTTAGCGACTTGTGGTATGTAGCGTGTGGTAAGTGGGAGTGATGAAGCAAAAACTGGGCCGGTGTGAAATCCAGTTCGTATGTTGTGACTCTACGGATGATCTGTTGTACCTCCTTCCAAAATGGGATAATTCCCGGACACTCCCACCAGATGTGAAGTAGAGTTCCCCTATCTCTAAGGCATCTCCAGCACCTGTCGGTAGCATTTGGGTCTATTGTATGACCAAAATATTTTTACTCCCACATATCTTGTATCTCTTTCAAACCTTACCCCTTCCTTTCTCTCAAGCACAGTTAAGAAAGATCCAGTCCATCATACAGAACTTTATATGGAATTACAAAAAAACTCATATTAAAAAAGACATTCTTTGCAAATCCACAAAATTAGCAGGCATGGGGGCTTCCAACGTACAAGCTTACTGCAAAGCAACTATCCTATCTCAAATGAGACCCCATCGATTAGTCTTCCATGGACTCAAATTGAAACAGCTGCCTCAAAGACAAATCTGAAACATCTCCACGGAGCTACCTGGATCCGCCAACCAAGCACGCCGCACTTCCTAGACTCTATGAAAACTACCATTAAAGTCTGGACCTCTCTAACTAAAGAGAGTCAGGGCATCTCGACCCAATCATTGCATAACCTACCATTAAGATCCCTAGCAGCGGCTTTCCCAGGACATAAACTTAGTGGACTGGGAATTTGCCGGCATACATAAAATTGCCGACATTCATAGAGGCCCCAACCTACTTACCTATCAGGACCTCAGCAAAAAGTTTCCCCTGAAACCATCCACCTTCTTCAAGTACCTTGAGGTCTGCCATGCGCTACAAGGGATCAAACTGGGCACTAATAGTGACTCTAACGCATCTTTGACTAGGTACTTCCCCATTCTACCATCTGCTAACTGCCAGAAACACCATAGCAAAGCTACCTTCAATGTCATACTAGGAAAGAATCTTTCAATTTACTGTGAGTATCAACCAATGGAACTCTGCCTCCAGATCTACTCTACTACACTCCAAATGCCTGTCTCACTGGGAAGCGTCCCAAAACTTACTTCACAACTGGTATCTAATGCCAGACAAACTTGCACACATGTACCCCAACCATCCCCTGCTGACGGAACTGTGGCCATACAGGGTCTCCCCCACACATTTGGTTGTTCTGCCCTAAAATGGGGCTATACTGGATCTCTGTATTCAAACTTGTATCATCCATCACCAAAATACAAGCTACCCCAGGCCAAAAATTAGCCTTGTTCAGAATTGGACTAACTTCCTGGCCCCTGAAACATCGAACTTTACTAACTCACATATTCATTGGAGAGAGACTCACAATCTCCAGAGCCTGGGAACTATCAACATCCCCTGATGTGATTACCACTATATGGATAGTGAACGAACAGGCCATACTCAAGTATATGTTTGCCAAAGCGAACCTCCAAGTGGAAAAATTCACCTCCATCTGGTCCCCCTGGATATTCCATCCCACTAGCAACTGGACATTTTCCTAACTCCCTATATAGCTGCGACCAACTACAACCCCAACTACTTTATTATAAGTATTAAGGCCAATTAACCTTACCAACAATTAAGATAAATTGAGAACCACACTTGGTGTCACCCCCCTCACTCCCCCTCCTCCTGCCCCCCATCTCCTCACTCCTTTTTATGCTCTCTCTCTCTCTTCTTCTTGGGATAACTCCAGCAACCTTATATTACTAGGTTCAGGTAATTGTACAATGTATACATAAAGACATTCGAGATTGTCCCTTGCTGTACAATGCTTGCCTTCACTCCAAATCAATGCATTTCATGTTTTATATTTCTT
The DNA here is from genome assembly GCA_018402905.1 of Glandirana rugosa. NCBI lineage: Eukaryota > Metazoa > Chordata > Amphibia > Anura > Ranidae > Glandirana > Glandirana rugosa. The sequence goes on along the minus strand of BLSH010192100.1, from coordinate 1,062,523 downwards.
TTTGTAAAACAATAAAGACATATTGAAACTAAATGGGGGCATAAGTAGCCCTCCAAATGGAGCCTAGTGTATGTGTTTAGGCTGTATTACCTTAGGTGGATGGCTATGGCATCAAGTTTAAATTAAAGCACAGGACATTATCATAGAATCTGTATATCTCTATAAATCTTGGTGGACATGTATAATGGGGTTCCTATACATAAGGTAATTAAAAGACAAAGGAAGCAGGAATTGGGTGGGGGCATTGTTTATCATCAGCGTACCTGTATAATTGAACACTGTCAGCAGGAGAAATTGTCTCTTCTTCAGTGGGCGGTGGAATGTACAGCCCCTGACAAGGGAGATTAATCAGAGGGAGAGGTGAAGTCGGACTTTGTGTGGAGCCCCATCTTACATTATAACCTTACTCTTCTATTATAAAAACAAGCTTTAAAAGCAGCTGCTTGCATATCCTGAGATATGTGATAGTTTGTGGGAATAGGCACCGTCAGTCTCTGTGCATAGTCCATGACAGACCGGATAGCGTCTCTGATGCTGTAGATTAGTGCAGATGAATGCCGTTCTGTCACAGGAAATTTCTGATGCAGGATAGTTCGAGAGATGCTTTATCCGGTCTGAGTGAGGGGGATCAAGTGTCCATTGGAATTGTGATTTCCTAGGGCTGGTAGCCAGCTATAGGGACCTGGGACATGGCATGAGACAATTTATAGTCCTGTTACTCAGGCTGCCACCTGCATCAGGAGTACAAGATTGATTGTGAGGATAGGCAATGTAAGGCCGATGGCACAAGTCAAAGGCTGTTTATTCTGGTAGTATAGTATAGCCATATGAGCGAGGTGGACCAGTGTATGTGAGTAGCTTAGGGAGGGCAATTGTGAGTGGGCAATATATATACGTAGCAAGCGTAGAAGCGGTGCCCCACTAAGTGCAACATTTAGTATAAAAACACATTTTATTAAAATTACACTTACAGGAATAAGGTGTACATTGGGCATCGAGATAATGTAGTCCTGGGATTCTCCTCCGGGATGTGCCTGGTGGTGGTGCAGGTCCCACAGTCCTGGTGTCCTGGCCGCGCCGGTGGTGTCCGGAACTTCAAGGATTCAGGTGGGCTGAGGGGGCATCATAAGACCGCGATCCGGGTGGAGGAGAGAGGAGGTATGCAGCTGTCTAGGAGCATGTTCAGAGCATCCATGCTCCTTCGTCAGGCCTCATGACTACATTATCTTGATGCCCAATGTACACCTTATTCCTGTAAGTGTAATTTTAATAAAATGTGTCTTTATACTAAATGCTGCACTTAGTGGGGTGCCGCTTCTCTCCTTTGCTACCTTGACAGAGTTGCTTCTACTACATGGGCAGGCTGCCCCACGGCTCCATCCCACCTTCCTCTAAACTCCTTCTGCCACGCTCCCTAGGACCCTGAAGCTCTCATCCCCCTTGCTGCTGTGCATCCTGTAAGCGCTGCATCCTACACATCATACAATATATATATATATATATATATATATATATATATATATGAGAGTCTGTATACTTGTTGCTGGGGCTACATTCTGCCTAGGGGGTATAGGAGTAACTGCGTAGGTAGGCCATGTAAGGCTGGTGATATAAGTCAGTGGCCAATAGTTCTGGCAGTAGAGCATAACCCTGGGGTCGGGAAAACCAGCGTTTATTAATAGCTTGGGAGAGGTAACTCCAAGGGGCAACATAATGATCCAAACAAACCTAACTACAACTGTCCAACAGGGGCAACTAGGAATGTGAGATTAAATTATGCAGATTAGAAACAAAACTTTTCAGGCGTTGCACTTAACTGCAAAGAGTAGAACTGAAGTCCATGGCAATGAAGAAGATTAAGCAGTTTGTTCAGTTGTCCCGCCGGGCCTGGTGAGGTTGAGGTGATGTTTTGGGACTCGCTCCGGAGTGGGATCCGCTGTGAAGAGTGTGGGATCTTGTTCCAGAAAAGGAGCAATGTCTGCAGAACCTTGAGTCTCGTGCTTCCATAGGTTCCTCTCAGCGAGCTCCTTTCCTAAGTGGAGTGCGTTGGAACTCCACATACCAATTGGGGACAGCAATAATCGGTATACCCAGGGTGTCACAAAATGGATGGGGATCCTCCGGGACTCTTAGCAGTGCTGTGCAACCTTGTGTGGAGGTGGACAGGCCACAGGGAAATTTCCAGCGGTATGGTATATCTCTGGTGCGTAGGGCATCTAGCAGGGGGAGTAAGTCTCTAAGGTGTTGGAGAGTAAAAACAGAAAGATCTTGGTAAATGTGGATCTCTTTGCCCTCATGTATTAGCTGGATTCTATTCCTGGCCTTTCAAAGTATCTCCTCCTTCAGCCTGTAGTCAACCAGGCAGCAGATCACATCCCTGGGGGTATCAGTATCCCTACCTTTAGGTCTGAGGGTGCTGTGGATTCTCTCCAAATCAATGGAGGTCTGGTGAAGCCCATTCAGGAGATTATTGAATAGGCCCACTACAGTGGGCATAAGTTGTTCAGAATCAATGGATTCAGACAGGCCACGCACCCTCAGATTGTGGCATCATCTGCCCCTATTATCGAGATCCTCCATGTGGCGTTGGAGGTCTCTGAGCTGCAGGGTGTGGGTGTCAACTTTGTTGTTTATGCTCTGGAGAGCAGTTTCGTGCTGTGAGGTAACTTTCTCCATCTCATGGCCTGCCAGCATGTGAATATCAAGGCGCAAGTCTGCTATTGCCGCTGACAGGGTATCCTTAATGTCCACAGCAATGGTGCGGAGGTCCTGGATGCTTAGGTGTTGCTGGGGGGAGCACTGTCATCCTTTGCATTTGATCCCATGTGTGCTGGAGAGTGTCCGGTCTGCTGCTGGCTGACTGACTGTGTGTATCCCTGGCGGAACGCTGCCATGCTACCTTTCTGGGATCTGAATAGCTCGGGGATGGTTTGGGTTAAACTCCCTTCCGACTCGCAGGGAGAGCGGGAGCAAGTGGCAGAGGAGCTGTGGGATGCTGTGAACATGCTTACAAGCTCTTGTTATGTGTGTCCGTCAGGCAAAACCTCTGGTATTATGGAAACTAGACCTGTGGCGGCAGGAGCTCTGGTCTCAAGCGACCATCTTCCCACAAGGTCAAACCACACCCCCCCTTAAGACTTTTTTTAATATATATATCAATATAATTTTGATTCTTACATATTTTTTAACTCTATGAGACAACTGATCTTCATGCAACAATTTTTGTTTAGAATTTGCTGTGTATACATCTTTTATGATTATGTTTTTCATGTAGCCCTGCAGAAGAGGAAGTGGCGTTGTCCAGAAACACAATGACTGTTTTATGACCTACAGTATTTGCCAACAATTAAAATTATCTTTGGCTCTTTCACCTTTTCAGGTCAGGACAACTTTCTATATTTCTATGACTTTTACATTAAGGATGATTACTTTTAGGGTTTCAGGATGGGATAGTGTAACAACTATAGTACTGGAGGGGGGTGAAGTGAGAAGTGAGCTTTAAATTTAGGCATTCCATTATGTGCAGGACGCTCTGCAATTACAATTTGCAGCTTCAATCTTCTGGCACTGAAAACAAGTGTGTTTTCAAATAGTTCCTTATGTTTTAAAATAACATAGGATATCTAACTGAGATATGTTCTATATATGAGATATTATTTGGTAAAACTCTGAACTGCTATAGCTAGACACTTTAGCTGGAAGAAGTAAGTGTTTATTGTGATGCATGTACTACCAGTTGAGAAAATGTAAAATAAAGGGAGGCAACAACAGAGACTGCTGCTACATTCTTGGAGCCTATAGAATTGAGAAATGTTTGCTGCATTAGAAAAAGAAAACATGAGACTTAGTATCTACTAGCAAAAAGTCAACCCGTTTAAGTATTTTATATTTAGTCTCTACAAATAATAATTACACTCTAATACATAATTGCATTCACCTACCTATTTAATTGAAAATAGACACTGATTAATGGTACTAAACTGAAAGCAAATATTGATTCAAATGGTAGCTGAGTTAATTGAAATGTTCACTCTAGCCCGTGTTACTTCAAATAGTTAGGCCCAGGGGGTGTTAAAAACAAAAAATACATTTTCTCAAAAACCTGATTCTGTATTTGAAATGAAAACACACTGAAAAGTAAAACTATAGTAAGTCATTCCTGTGTTTTTTTGTGAAAAGAAATGTCCATTGCATACAGCTAATGAAGAAAAGTGACAGACTACATCAGTCTGAAGCATGTACTGTCATTGACAATGGGTATCACACTGTCAGATCTAAATACGTAAAACATGTACAAAAAGTGGTACTATCAGAGTATCTTTAATAATTGGACACTGTCATGACTGGGGCATTAGTGCAGTTCATTAAGGATCAACCAACCTCTTGTAGTATTAAAATCATGCATGTCACAAATAATGACTTTGATAGCAGCAGCACACACTGTCATTCTGCATACAATGGTAAGTAACAAATAATTATTTATGAGACCTACATTAATTTCTTGCTGTGAACAATTCTGCTCAGCAAGAGATTAATGTAGGTCTCATAAACTGCATCCATGGTGATTTCAGTATGAAATAGATGACAGCTTAATAAAGTAATTTGCTGAAAAGTCCCTGCTTGACAACCACTGGTAATTGTGATAGGGGTCTAAAAACACACAATGAATTTGCCTTCATTTTCTTCTGATAAGTGGGTTGAAATATGTTATTTTCCAGCAGCAACAAATAAAAAAAAACATGCAATTGTCTTTGCCTAAGGATGATATGCTGACAAATGTATTTCTGATGGCTAAAGAGAAAGATCCAACATTGCCAGCCATGAAAATAAGTTATTCTTAAAAAAAAAACAAGTAAATAAACAAAAAAGAAAACAGTTTTAACCAGTTGCCGACCACATTATAGCAGCTGTACTGCTACAAGGCAGCCGCTCGGTGCAGAATCATGTATCTTCCGAGTAGGGGCACATGCTTGCTATTACTGTTTGTAAAAAAAATAAAGATAAGCAAAATATGAGTGCAAAATGTGACAATGAATTAAAGTGTTCACCAATGCCGGAAGTCTGACAAGCAAAATAGGTGAGTTGGAAGCTTTGGTGCACGAAGAGAACTATGATTTAATTGGTATTGCTGAATCTTGGCTTCATTCTTCATGTGACTGGGCTAATAATATTCCTGGTTATGCTCTCTTTCAGAAAGACAGGGTAAAATGGAGGGGTGGTGGTGTCTGTCTCTATGTGAGAAGTGATCTCAAAGTGAGCTTGAAAGAAGAACTAGTTGATGATAAGGCTGAAGCATTATGGGTGGAACTGCACATGGGTGTGCATCCTACAAAAGTAATTACTGGAGTTTGTTATAAACCCCCCAGTGTTAATGAGGAGATGGAGACTCAATTCCTTGCACAGACAGAAAGAGCTGGGACAGTAATAATAATGGGTGATTTTAACTATCCGTAGATTGCACTGCTGGAACCATTAAAGGACAAACATTTATAAACATAAGACAATGTTATGGTATAATTCATAGAGGCCCTGACTAGGAATGTTGCTCCAACAGGACCTGGTAATCTCAAGCCAGAGCGTATTACTAATGGTCATATAAAACAACATCTGGGTAGCAGTAACCATAACATGATGTCATTAAATGTTAGCTGTAAGCAACAAGCTCATACTGGAAATATAAAAACACTTAGTGCAGGCTCGCCGCTCAGAGGGCAGCACAGCTTGTGTGGATCTGGTGTGCTGACTCACAAGGGCAGGTGCAGGCTGATGAAGCAATCAAGTAGTAACAGCAACAAGGTTGGAAGTAGCCGCACTCAAAGGATCCAATTTCCAAAAACGATTTTATTGCATCAAAGGGTGATATAGACAACGAACAGAAGGTCCAGCTAACGCGTTTCACACCCTACAGTAGGTGCTTACTCACAAGCTATGAGTAAGCACCTACTGTAGGGTGTGAAACGCGTTAGCTGGACCTTCTGTTCCTTGTCTATATCACCCTTTTATGCAATAAAATCGTTTTTGGAAATTGGATTGTTTGAGTGCGGCTACTTCCAACCTTGTTGCTGTTACTATAAAAACACTTAGCTTAAATTTTCCAAAGATGAGGGCTGCTCTCCAAGGCTTAGACTGGGAGGGAATATTGGCATTGATAAACACAGAACAGAAATGGGAATTCTTCAAAAAGACTGTATGTGAACTCACTGCAAAGTATACTCCCATTGGCAATACGTTTAAAAGACTAAAAATAAAACTTATAAATAATAAGAAAGGAGCTTGTAAAAAAATATAAAAAAATAAGGAATACTATCATTTAAATGTTACAAAGAATATAATAGAATTTGTAAGAAGCAAATCAAGGATGCAAAAATTCAAAATGAACGACAGATTGCAAAAGAGGGTAGGACAAACCCCCCAAAAAATATTCAAATATATTAAGCATGGAGGCCCTTTACAAACCAATCTAGAGTGGGTGACTGGGGAAAAAGAGAAGGCACATTTATTAACCACATCAATACTGGGCATGAAAACCCCCTTCCTGTCCGGGCCATTTTTCAGCTTTCAGCACTATCACATTTTGAATGACAATTACTCAGTCATGCAACATTGTACCCATATGAAATTTGCGTCCTTTTTTTCACACAAATAGAGCTTTCTTTTGGTGGTATTTAATCACTAATGGGTTTTTTATTTTTTGTGCTATAAATAAAAAATGTCTGAAAATTTTGTGAAAAAATGCTTTTTTCTTTGCTTCTGTCAAAAAATTTAGCAAATTAGTGATTTTTCTTCATAAATTTTGGCCAAAATTTATACTACTACATATCTTTAGTAAAAAATAACCCACATCGGTGTATATTATTTGGTCCTTGCGAAAGTTCTAGAGTCCACAAACTATGGTGCCAATCATTGAAAATTGATTACACCTGATCACACCTGATGTACCTAAGGCCTATCTAATTTCTTGAGACTCTAACAAGCCAGGAAAGTACAAATACCCCCCAAATGACCCCTTTTTGGAAAGTAGACATTCTAAGGTATTTAGTAAGAGGCATGGTGAATTTTTTGAAGTTGTAATTTTTTCCCACAATTCTTTGCAAAATGAAGATTTTTTTTTCTTTTTTTTAACAAAATTGTCATTGTAACAGGTTATTTCTTACACACAGCATATGCATACCACAAATTACACCCCAAAACACATACTACTCCTCCTGAGTATGGTGATACCACATGTCTGAGACTTTTTCACAGCCTGGCCACATACGGAGGCTCAACATGCAGGGAGCGCCGTCAGGTATTCTAGGGACATTACACATCTAATGTCATGAAGACCTATCACATTTTGAAGGCCCTGGAGCACCAGGACAATGGAATTGCCCACAAAATGACCCCATTCTGGAAAGCAAACACCCCAACAAATAATCTATGAGGCATAATGAGTCTTTTGAACGGTTCATTTTTTTGGAAAATGTGGAAAAAAAATGAAAACGCATTTTTTTTTTTACACAAAGTTGTCCATTTATATGATATTTCCAACACATAGCATGTACATAGCAAAAATGACAACCCAAAATAAATTCTACTACTCCCCCCGAGTATGGCGATACCACATGTGTAAGACTTTTACACAGTCTGGCCACATACAGAGGCCCAACATTGAAGTAGCACCTTCAGGCGTTCTACGAGCACAAATTACACATCCCACTTCTCAACCATCTACCTATTACACTTTTGAAGGTCCTGGAGCACCAGGACAATGGAATTGCCCACAAAATGACCCCATTTTGGAAAGCAAACATCCCAATGTATAATCGATGATGCATAATGAGTCTTTTGAACATGTCATTTTTTTCCCAGTAGTTTTGGAAAATGTAGGAAAAAAATGAAACCGCTTTTATTTTTAAACAAAGTTGTCCATTTATATGATATTTCCAACACATAGCATGTACATAGCAAAAATGACACCCCAACATACATTCTGCTACTCCTCCTGAGTATGGCGATGCCAAATGTGTGAGACTTTTATAGGTGATGTTTACTCATGGGTGTGACGGTCACTGACAGGTGATTGGCGATGGTCACTGATGGGTGACTGGTGGTGGTCACTGTTGGGTGGCAGGTGACTGCCGGTGGTCACTGATGGGTGATGGGTGTCTGGCAGTGGTCATTGATGGGTGATGGGTGTCTGGTGGTGGTCACTGATAGGTAATGGATGATTGGTGGTGGTCATTGATGGATGACAGTGACTGGTGGTGGTCACTGATGGGTGACTGGTGGTGGTCACTGAAGGGTGCCGGGTGTCTGGTGGTGGTCACTGATGGATGATGAGTGTCTGGTGGTGGTCACTGATGGGTGACGGGTGACTGATGGAGGTTACTGATGGGTGACAGGTGACTGGCAGTGATCACTGATAGGTGATGGATGACTGGTGGTGGTCACTGATGGGTGACTGGTGGTGGTCACTGATGGGTGAGTGGTGGTGGTCACTGATGGGTGACTGGCGGTGGTCACTGATGGGTGCCTCGTGTCTGGTGGTGGTCACTGATGGGTGACGGGTGTCTGGCAGTGGTCACTGATGGGTGACCGGTGTCTGGCGGTGGTCACAGATGGGTGACCGGTGTCTGGCGGTGGTCACAGATGGGTGATGGGTGACTGGCGGTGGTCACTGATGGGTGATGGGTGACTGGCGGTGGTCACTGATGGGGGACAGGTGACTGGCGGTGGCCACTGATGGGTGATGGGTGTCTGGTGGTGGTCACTGTTGGGTGACTGGTCACAGTCACTGATGGGTGATGGGTGACTGGCGGTGGTCACTGATGGGTGACGGGTGACAGACCACGGGTGACTGGCGGTGGTCAGTGATGGGTGACAGGCCATGGTCAGTGATGAATGACAGGTGACAGGCCACGGTCAGTGTTGGGTGACAGGCCAGGTCACTGATGTGTGGCAGTTGACACACCACGTTAACTGATGGGTGACACGCCACGGTTACTAATGGGTGACATGCCACGGTCAGTGACACGCCACGGTCACTGTTGGGTGACACTCCACGGTCACTGATGGGTGACAGGTGACATGCCAGGTCACTGACGGGTGACACGCCACAGTCACCGATGGGTGATGGGTGACGGGTGACACGGTCACTGGCTGGGTGAGAAGCCACGGTCACTGACGGGGGACACGCCACGGTCACTGGTGGGTGACAGGTGACACACCATGGTCACTGACAGGTGATGGGTGACACGCCACGGTCACTGACAGGTGACGGGTGACAGGCCAAAGTCAGTGACAGGCCACAGTTGCTGATGGGTGATGGGTGACATGCCACATGACTGATGGGTGACGGGTGACAGGCCACGGTCAGTGACGGGTGACAGGCCACAGTCGCTGATGGGTGACGGGTGACAGGCCATGATCACTGATGGGTGACAGGTGACAGGTGCACTTTATGATGACAATCTGATGACAGGTACACTTTATGATGACAGGTACACTTTATGGGGGCAGATGGGGTGACTGTTGGGTGACAGGTGCATTGGGGGGGCAGGGGGGATGTGACAGTGTGTGTTTTTTCTTTACAGATCAGCAACTCACTGATCCCAGCTCTTCTCTCCTCACACTGGAAACTGTATGAGGAGAGAAGAGCTGGTAACAGTAAGTTACTGCTCTGTTTACATTACATGTGATCGGCTGTGAAGTAGATCACAGCCGATCACTAGGTAACAGCCGTCGGCTGACCGCTGATACCAGTGTCGGTGACAGGCAGTGTTCCCTGGGAACACGCCGCCACCGGCGCATGGCGCGCTCCTGATCGCGCGCATGCGCCGTGCAAATGGGGGAAGTGCCTTTTGTGATCACATGGTAAACAGCCATGGCCAATGGCTGTTCACCCCCGTCGGTGACGCGGCGTGTCCTGGGGACACGCTGACACCGACAGAGCCGGGATGCGCGCGCCCAATCGTGCGCAATCCAGGCTTAAAGGGGCGATGTCATATGAACGAGAGGCTTACCGCTCCGCCATCATATGAATCATATGACGGTGGGCAGTAGGCAAGTGGTTAAATACCTTCTTCAGCTTTGTGTATACAAAGGAGCATGGGGGAGCTCATGGCCATAATAGGGATGGAATTGACACAGCCAAAATAATCCACAATGGCTCAAAAGTGGTATGGTGCAGAAATATTTAGACAGAATAATGTGGATAAAGCACCTGGACCAGATGGCATACAGATGGCATACACCCACAGATCCTAATATCATTGAGCTCTGTCATTTCAAAGCCATTGTTTCTATTTTTAGGGACTCTTTCATGATTGGCATAGTACCACTGGATTGACGTAAGGCCAATGTGGTACCTATATAAAAAAGAGACCAAAGTCTTTACCAAGTAATTATAGACCTGTAAGTGTAACCTCTATAGTAGGGAAGATACCGGAGAGTTTAATAAAAGACCACATAGATGAGTTCTTGCTGGGAAAAACATATTTTGAGATACAGATAGCATGGGTTCATGAAAGACAGAACTTGTCAGACAAATCTGATTTCTTTTTATGGGGAGGTAAGTAAAACTTTCAACAAAGGAGTGGCTGTGGATGTGGTGTATTTGGATTTTGCAAAAGCGTTTGACACAGTTCCCCACACATGGCTAATGTGTAAGGTGAAGTCTACAGGTCTGGAAAAATCGGTTTGTAAATACATAGAAAACTGGCTAAAAGACCATATTCAGAGAGTAGTGGTTAATGATTCATACTCTGATTGGTCTAAGATTATCAGTGGTGTACCCCAAGGTTCAGTGTTGGGACCTTTACTTTTTAATATATTTATAAAAGATATAGGGTCTGGGATTAAAAGTACAATTTCAGTGTTTGCAAATGACACCAAGGTATGCAGTGGAATAATGTCCTTACAAGATGTCTCCAACTTACAAACTGACCTCAATGCACTGTTAAATTGGGCAACTTTGTGGCAAATGAGGTTTAATGTTGATAAATGTAAAGTTGTGCACTTAGGGGCTAAGAATATGCATGCATCATACATACTAGGGGGAGTACAACTGGGGGAATCAATTGCCGAGAAGGATTTGGGTGTTTTGGTAGATCATAAGCTTAATAATAGCATACAATACCAAGCTGCAGTTTCCAAAGCAAAGTCCCTTCTTGTATTAAGAGAGGTATAGACACCAGAGAGAGAGATATACTTTTACTCCTGTACAAATCATTAGCAAGACCTCATCTGGAATACGCAGTTCAGTTTTTGACACCAGTTCACAAAAAGGATATTGGGGAAATGGAGAAAGTGCAGAGAAGAGCAACCAAACTGATAAGAACTCAGCTGTGAGGAAAGATTGGAGGAACTGAATTTATTTTCTTTTGAGAAGAGGAGATTAAGGGGGAATATGGTCAACATGTATAAATACAAATGTAGTCCATATAGTGAGCTTGGTGATGAGTTATTCACTTTGAGGTCATCACAGAGGAAAAGGGGACACCTTTTGCATCTGGAGGAAAAGAGATTTAATCTTCACAGTAAGAGCTGTAAAAATGTGGAATAGACTCCCCGCAACAGCTGGTTCTGGCCAGTTCAGTAGATTGCTTTAAAAAGGACTGAATTCTTTCCTAAATGTACTTAATATAACTGGATACTAACATTTATATAGGTAAAGTTTATCCAGGGAATATCTGATTGCCTCTTGGGGGATCAGGAAGGATTTTTTCCCCTGCTGGAGCAAATTGGATCATGCTTGCTGGGGTTTTTGCCTTCCTCTGGATCAACTGTGGGTATAGAATTGTGTATATGGGATTGTATGATTTTTTTCCCCCTTTTATAGGTTGAACTAGATGGACTTGTGTCTTTTTTTTAATCTGACTAACTATGTCAGCATTAGTGTCACTGGTTCCCACAAAGTGAACCCCAGACAACGTTTACAAGGACTAAACGCGTCGGGTGTTGCTGACCCCAGATCACCGTGCTTCCTTCTGTTATGCCTGCAGTTTTTTTTACCTATGAGCTTGTTTTTACCTTTAATATGTAAGTGTATTTCTTTAATAAACTCCTTCATATAAAGAGGTTTTATGCTATGTGAGTCTTATTTCCAAATATACTACAACGCCTCTGGAGAGTGGTTCTAAAGAGGATTTATCCGCTGATGACGGTACCTCCTTTTCCATATGGCCATCCTCAAGAGATGTTAGGCTTTACATTGTCCCCAGTGGATGATTAGGTCAAGTTCCCGGCCCTGGATTCCAAGAATGTATTCAGGCTTGAATATATTGGCTTTCTGGTAAGCCTTACATTTTTATGGTGGAGGATTGCACTTGGTTTTATTTACCACTCAGTCTTTTTTTGCACTTATTTACACATTAATCTGCACTAGTTGCATATTTTGGATTCTAATATGAATTTTGTACGAAATACTAATTGTTGAAAGTATTTACACTTTGTAATTTTTTTTTTGCAGTTTATATTTGCAGTAGCACTTTATACATAGATGGTTTGATTACTATTCTAGCACACCATAGGGTTTATCCAATATATTAATAGCCACTTTAATTTCTACATTGGTTGAGCGCTACACATTTTATACATATATTTATTCACAATTAGTTTGGTTGTTGAGTGCCAGCCACCCCTCATGGTTCACACTTAGCGTGGTATATACTTTTTTATTTCCATTCGGTTCCCACAAAGTGTCAGTTAGTGTCTGATTGTTTGCCAGAATTGCAGTCGTGCTATAAGTCACTGATCACCGTCATTACTAGTATTAATAAAATAAATAAAAATTCCAGTATATATACCATAGTTTGCAAATGCTATAACATTCGCACAAACCAATCAATATATGCGTTTTGTGATATTTTTTTTAACCAAAAATATGAAGCAGAATACATATTGGCTAAATGTATGATGACATTTTTTTTTTTTTGGATATGTTTTATAACAGAAAGTAAAATATTTTTTTTTTCAAAATTGTCATTTTTTTTGTTTATAGCACAAAAAAAAAAAAAAGTGGTGATCAAATACCACCAAAAGAAAGCTCTATTTGTGGAAAGAAAAATACATACATTTAATGTATGTACAGACTTTCATAAGTGCAATTGTCAGTTAAAGGGTGGGGGGGGCATGCACAAAGCCATTGGAGCTGACATGTCTGCTTGAGGCTCCACACTCATTAGAGCCACTAGCAGATGCAGCCAGACCTGCCATTAACAATTCACTACTGGCTCTTTATCTGGAGCTAGTCTATATACTTTCAGAATGGTATACGGCACCACCCGCCCAAAAATGTTGCATAAATCTATCAGAGACATGCTCGCCCGGGCTTCCATTAAGATGGAGGTGGCACAAGCTTCTCAGCCCCACCCCCCCAGACCTGCAAAACAAATGCAGCCGATCCCTGCAACAGATGGCGAGTCTTATACAGACCTGGGGATCACCCCCCTCGCCCCATATTCTGACTCAGTGCCTCCTGACTTACTCAGACAATTTGGGAGGATGCTCACTAAAGTGACAACTTGGACATCCTCGCTCATAAATATACGGATGAGCTTGAGGCCTCAGAGAGGAATATCTGACATTACAAACCTATTTAGAGGATTTTGAGAATAGGGTCTGATGGTCAAACATCTGCATCCATGGACTTCCTGAGTACAATCTACAGTAATGGCCCTCTTTCAAGAATTGGCCCCTTCCATACTGATTAAACACCTAGAAATGGACAGGGTCCATCAAGCCCTGGCCCCACATCAGATGATTGCCCACCTCATGATATCATTGCAAAACTGCACTTATAGTGCTCTAAAGAACAACCCCTATCTGCAGCACGAACTAAAGATTCACTAGTCTTTCAGGCAACACTTACAGTATCAGCTCTTCCAAGATCTTTCCCCACTTGCAGTCACCAAGTGGTGAGCCCTGAAACTACATGTGCAAATACTACAACACCACCTCCCCTTCCTCTGACATGGGCCACTGGAGTGGCCACACCATCTTCCTTGCCTCTCCCTTGCCCTGCTGCATTATTGTCTCCATCCTGTGAGTGGCCATCTTCTTGGTGGGGTCTAGCCTTTCTACACACCACACTGATGTGTGTTTTTCCTGTGGGACACCTACAGCTGATCCCAGTGAGCCTTACAGGTGGTAAACACAACAGACAGAGGTGTTTTTTATGCCTATTCCTATGTAATATACTGAGGAGAAGTGAGAGTGTCTAGTATTGGACTGTCACTGTCTATTGGTGTTTGGAGTCCATATTGTGGATTATTAACAAAAGGCCTTTTGACCATCTTCTCACAAAGTGGTCCAACAGCTGGGGTAAGAGGCCATATTAACCCTCTCTTGGGGACGGATCCCCTTCTGCACTGTTGTGGAATTTATGCACTTCGTGGACTTTTTTGTTGTGCTGGTCTCTCCGGCATACTATTAGAACTTTTAACACTTGCACTTTGTGGACTTTTAGCTTTGCTGTTCTCTTCAGCACATTTGAATTTTTAATACTTGAAGCGCTACATTTTTGTATTTAACCGCATCATCTATAGATGGGGCTTTCCTTTCTCAGTCCGCTTCTCATACCAGAACCGAGACTACACCTGTAGATCACTCAATGGCCTTCAAGCAACCCTGCATCACCTTCAGTTTCTACTTCCAGGTTCATCTGAGGACTCCCGCTGTCGTTCAACATCATGTTTTCCCCAGAAGTCCCTTGCTTCCCTGAGAGCTAATGATCAATCTGGTTCTCAAAAGCGTGAGCATCTCCTTGTCCAACCCACCTGGACTCCATGGATTTATCTTTGTCACCAGGACTCTCAGGTTCCTCATTTGCAGCCCATGTGGTGCCCGTCTTGAAGGATTTACACCCCACTGTGAGTAGGGCAGATTCCTTCTTCTGTCTGTTGGTTTATTGTTGCCCTTTTTGTTTGCCAACTACAGGCCCTTGGACTGGCTCCTCTGGCCTATGTATTCTCTGCACCCAAGGACCAATTGCTTTTCAGACTTTTTAGATAACAGTATCTAAGATGCCCCCCTTATCTCATATCCCTTCCTTTTCCCCCCCCCCCCCCCCCCATTGCTTTCTTTCTGCAATTGTCAGTAAAAGTAACACAATGCTGTATAGCAAAAAATGGCTTGGTCATAAAGGGGGTAAATCTTCTGGAGGTCAAGTGGTTAAAGCTAGAACTGCATAAAGTGTTTTCATCCCTACCCATATTTTCAAATGAAACTTCACCTATTCAAAGTTATCAGAGCTAAATGCAGTTTAAAACCAATGAGACATATGTATCAATGCATCTTACTTATGAACTGTGTATTGCTCAAACACATTTACTCAGATTCAGACCTGAAAAAGAACATGTTAGGTGGGGAATGAAAGTTTAATTTTAATTGATTGTTGTGGAGCAGTACAAACAGCTATTTTGTCAGCCACACTGATACAGTTTTTGCCAAAATAAATGTTTTCCTTCTCCTATTTCTAATGTCTCTGAAATACTAAGCTACCCACCCTTTTATCGAACACAATTATAAATTTTAATTATGGGAATTTTCCACAAGCAATTTCTACCACTTGTAATTAACGCCTTCCCCTGTCATAAACTGTTACAGATAGAAACAGGACCATTTACAGCACAATAGATTATAATCTCTCATGGAAGCTGTATTTTTTCAAAATGTAAGCAGATGGTTCTCCCTTTTCCAGAACCTCCAGAGCACATAAGGGTGCTTAACTGCATCAGCATCATGGTGGTTCAGGACCAGGTCACAACAATGCTGGCTAGGGAAGTGACAACTTCTGTCTGACAGAGGGAAGTTCACCCTCCTGAGAGTAAAAAGATGACCTCATGGTTATCTGATTACTCCATTGGCCCCCAGAAGTAAAAATGGTTCTCCAATTGGAGCCCATATATATATATGCCACATAGCAAGCAATCCATACACGTAATACATTCACAAACTCTTAACAAACACAGATACTAAGTAAGGATGATGTAGACAAACATGAAGCTATTGATACACTACACATATTAGGTATCCCTATTAGTGTTGAGCGAACCCGGACTGTAACGTTCGGGTCCGTACCGAACTTTCGGGTGTCCGTGGCACGGACCCGGACCCGGACATTTCAAAAATCGTTCGGGTTCGCTAAAAACTTTACAGGCCCAGGCCCAGGCACGGTGCCTGTGGGCTTTCAAGCCATGCCTGGGCTTGCAATGTCAGGCCCAAGCGAGTTGTGATTATCCCTATGGATTATACACATCACATAGTTATCGAAGTACAAACAGATGTAGTAGGAATGAATCATAGACACAAACAATTCTCAAACACTTACATAATGCACATACCTAACGAACGATACACCGTATATATATATACCCGAGGTTAACCTCTTGGTAAAAATGAAGACCCCCGGTTACCTCATTAGTCTATTGGTACTCCAGTAGAAAAATGAGAGTCCTCCCACTTGAAGGGAGACAGTCTGTCTTCAACAGTGA
>BLSH010192100.1:1025747-1037616 GCA_018402905.1 Glandirana rugosa | reverse complement strand
CCATTTATTTGTAGGGCACTTGCCCTAGTTTGAAGATGATTTTAGAACAGTTATATGGTTTCTACCGTTAATTAATACTTTTCAGACACAGTTTGAAGATGATCCACATTCACCTCCATTTTTGCTTTTTTTTTGTTTTTTATTTTTTTTAAATATTTAAAGTTATTTCCCTGTCCCCATTTTTTTTGTAGGGCACTTGCCCTACCCTTACCCCCATTTTACTTCCTTTTGCAGCCCTCTGGGGCTTTCCAGGACTTTGCTACAGCCATTTTTGTGCCTAAAAGTTCGGGTCCCCATTGATTTCAATGGGGTTCGTTGTCCGTGCGATTGTTCGGGTTCCGTCCGGACCCGGACCCGGACCCGGACTTTGTCCCGAAGTTCGGACGGACCAGCAGAACCCGAACGTCCAGGTGTTCGCTCAACTCTATTCTACAACCATTTATTCATGAGTCCTTCAGTTTATACTCCATATAAAAAGATTATAGCAATGTGATAGCAATGTGATAGGTTGTGTAACCATAAAATGTCCATCCACAAATGACAGCCTCCACAAGGGGATTAGAAGCAAAATTCAGCAGGTGCTACAGAGTATAAAAAAGAAGAGAGGAGCTTCTAAGTGTAGCAATATGGTTACATTTAATGAAGGTATAACATTTAGCAACTCACATGGTTGATGATTAAAAGAGGCACATCTAAGTATGCAGGCATTCGGGGTAAAGCTGCCCACATAGACCGTCCTTTGCACCGCTGGCTCACACCACTGTCAGTCTGCAATAGTGACCGGGAAGACTATCCTGCTGTAGAGCAATCTGAAAGCGAGGCTTGAAGTGCTCATGGAGCGCAGTGTGGAAGAAATGCCATCAATGGCAGTGCGGAGGATGGTCTATGTGGACAGCTTTACCCCGGATGCCTGCATACTTAAATGTGCATGTTTTAATCACCAACCATGTGAGTTGCTAAATGTTGTACCTTCATTAAATGTAACCGTATTGCTAAACTTGGAGGTGCATCGCTTCTCTTTCATACTCAGTTGTGACGTGACGCTACTTGTATATGAAGCCATCTCTTGTATATCAAGTCAAAATTTATTTAAAAATTTTGCTTGTCTTGCAAAATGCTCTCAAACCAAGTTACTCTCAAACCAAGGTTTTACTGTATATGTATATATATATATATATATATATATATATATATATACACACACACACACACATTAAATGTTAGAGAGAAGCTAACAAAAGGTACAGTGGCATAATATATCAGCTTAATCCATTACAGATCTAATGAAATTATAGTTTAGATTAGTTGCTGCAGCATTCAATCGCACAACAAATGTATGTATCTGTAATGGATTCTATTGCTGAGGTATCTATACCTGAATTTCATTTTTGGTTCTACATCACCCACTATGGGAAAGTTCATGCTTCCTGCTGGATTGTAATGTTTTAAAGTTACAGAAAATGGAAAATGATGTATGGCAGCATACAAAGGTAGTGAAAACACCTAAAATTCCTTAAGACAGCCTGGAAGAAAGGCACAAAGATCTCTGTGGTAAAATATCAAAGACATGTGGGAACCTAGACGATGACACAAGTTCATCTTTAATACATGCAGAAGCATGTATAAAATACATGATTGTCCACTTCTGGGCAGGGGGCGCGTACACACGCTGCTAGCAACCGCATATGCTGTGATTACTCACAGCAGAAGCCAATCAGACAAGGCAGAGCTACATTCTGACAGCTGGAAAGTGATGGATTTTGTGTCCCTGAAAAGCAGGGTATAATATCCATCACTTACCTTAGTAAAAACTGGCACACAGTTTACAGAAAACCCCTGGCTAGGCACACAGTTAGCCCTTTGATTGCCCTAGATCACCATTAATAGTATAAAAAAAGAAATAAACAAAAATTCCAGTATATATCCAATAGTTTGAAGATGCTATAACTTTTGTGCAAAACAATCAATATAAAATACCACCAAAAGAAAGCTCTATTTGTGAGAAAAAATTACAAATTTTATTTGGGTACAGCGTTGCTTGACCGTACAATTGTCAGTTAACTTAGTGCCGTATCGCAAAAAATGGCCTGGTCATGAAGAGGGTAAATCTTCCGGAGTGGTTAGTGCATGCTTAATCATACAGTAAACATCATCAATTTTGCTTTTGAGGAGTAATAGCATTAAGTATTAATCTTTAGTAGAGTTGGACAAAGGTTGCTTGGGCCAAACTTTGGCTGTTCGCCCCATTTGGGGAACTCCCTAATATGCAGGGCTTTTGGCAGGTGTTTGCCCACCAAACGCTCTGCAATGCACTGCACACTGCACAGTGTATTTTGCGCCCTGATTGGGCAAAGCTTTGGTTGTAAAGGAGCAGGCCGGGAAGCCGGCTGCGGCATCCTTAACAACCGATGAGTCATCAGCTGTCAATGGGCTTCCTCGTAAAAAAAAAAGAAAGAAAGAGGTCAACCTGTCTAATCTAAGGCTCTCAACGTGTCCCTGCTGAAAGCTGAACCTTCAGGATACCTTCCAATGTTTATGGTCCTCTGCCTAGATACCATACTTAGGGAATAAATTGACTAGTGATCCCTCACAATTATATCAAGCAAACTATCTCCCCATGTTATCTCAGTTATCCTCCTCATTAGCCACCTGGCAGCCGCTCTGCGCTCTGCGTCTCCTGGTTTGGAGGCGTGGCGGCCGTCAAGATGACTCTATTGCCCAAGCTCCTGTACCTCTCCAGGGTCCTTCCAGTAGCTATCCCCTCCTACTTTATTCAAGTTATCCAGGGCCATAAATTTAAATACATTTGGGGCCCCACAAGACCCAGGGTGCCTCAAGTCATCTTTCTTTTTTTCTTTACTGTGTGGTGGCATTGGGATCCCCAGCTTTCTGAGAATTTATCATGCTGCCCAGCACAAATTACACTCTATCATGCAAAAGTTGAAACACCGCTTTGGGGGGGACTCAAAGTTATTGATCTTTACCCCTTAACAGTACACAATCTGCTGTGGATGTCCAACCATGACCGTGGTACCAGGTAACCCGGCATTCCCTCCAACTCTGGAACAAACTGTGGGATCCGTTTAAATTAATATCCTCTCATACCCCATTATTTTCCTTCCTGAACCACCCAGGCTTTTACCCAGCCCTCCAGGACCATTCTTCTTTTCAGGCATGGCTTTCACTGGGCCTGACCTATATTTATGACCTTGTAACCAGTGCCTCTTTGAAAACATTTGCCATCTTCAGGGAACAGGCCATACTCCCACCTAGGGAATGCTTTTGCTACCTCCAGATTGCTCATTTCTTTCAAAAGATCATACATACACACTGCTCTCTTGACAGTTTATAATTTTTTGAGGACATATGTGACTCAGACCCGCAGACCCCAGGGATCATATCCCACATATATAGCCACCTTACGCCCCCCCCAAACTAGCATGCCAACCTACACTGTGCAGTGGTCTCGTGACCTAGAAATGGACTTAGAGGTTGAGGATTGGGAGGATATTTGGGCAAAGACTAAATCTGCTTCTCAAAATATTTTCACATGGCTTCCACTTTGGTCAACACAACCTTAAATCCTGACCCAGCATTTGCGCTGCTGATTCATAAGACACCGGATTAAATCAGAGCCCAATTTTGTCTCCTAATGCAGGTTATGACAGTGGCTAAACAATCGATCGCACAAGCTTGGAATTCCCCTAAACTTTGTATTATTGAAGTAAAAAAATAGAATCACCTAAGCCATGATCCATAGCAAAATTGAGGCCACTATTCAGGACAGAATCCCAAAACACCTTAAAATATGGCAAGCCTGGGTGGATCATTTCCTGCTCCCAGAATTTGACAACATCCTCCTGGAACCCTAAATGTCAGTTTCCAGCAACTGCCCCAGGTCCATCCGGAACCTTCGATCTCCACCATGATTCTCTCCTTTCCATTTCCCTTTCTTTACCTGGCCTCCTCTTCCCTTCCATACTCTTCTCTCTCATCCATCATTTATCATTGTCAGAGCGACTTACCGAGACAATGATCCTGTCTCGCAGCAGTTTACTTATGTAAACTTTATCCTTGTTTGTTCTAACAAAGTACTTTATACTTTAAAAAAAAAAAAACAGTGTGTGGTCCCCCGTAGTCCATACTAGGCTTTTGGTATACAAGGTCCATAAAGACATGGATGTGTGAGTTTGGGGTGGAGGAACTTGACTGGCATGCACAGAGTCTTGACCTCAACTCAAAAGAACACCTTTGGGATGAATTAGAGAGAAGACTGAGAGCCAGGACTTCAGATTCAACATCAGTGCTTGACCTCACAAATGCACTTCTAGAAGAATGGTCAAAAGACACACTCCTAAATCTTGTAGACAGCCTTCCCAGAAGAGTTGAAGCTGTTATAGCTGCAAAGGGTGGGCCAACTCAAAATTGAACCCTACGGACTAAGACTGGGAGGCCATTAAAGTTCATGTGCGTATAAAGGCAGGTGTCCCAATACTTTTGACAATATAGTGTGTGTGTGTGTGTGTGTGTGTGTGTGTGTGTGTGTGTGTGTGTGTGTGTGTGTGTGTGTGTGTGTGTGTGTGTATATATATATATATATATATATATTCGGGATACATACATAAATAGATGGATACATAGATAGATATATAAATACATAGATAGATACTGTAGATAGATATACATTTTTGCTGTTGTGAGTTTTTAACTCAAGTTGTAAATGAATGTATTCCCCCAACCAAGGTTAGTAGGTCATGTACTCTGTGTGTTCTCAGGCACAGTAGCAGCAGGTATTACATTGCATTGTAAGAGAAATTTCTGTTGGACATTCCATTTATTGTGAAAATACCAGGCTTTGTACTTCTAAGATATCCTCATGACAAATAACAGGGGAAAACCCTAGCCAGCTTGAATTGTTCTGTTGATAATTGTCAAGTTACAGTGAGCATTGCTCTCTGTGACACAAAACTCTGGCAACAGATTTCAGAACAGATGTATTGATTGTAGATTGTAATCAGTCGCATTGTCTGCTCTAGAAAGAAGAATTAAGAAGCACAACAGTGTGTAAATCAGTTCATGTTTCTTCTCTTTATGTAATTGTCTGATAAAACTTCCATCAGTTTCTATAATTAAACTAATGGTCTAAATTAATTTTCAGATCACTGGTAATTCACTCCAGTTTAGAAAATTACATTATATTAAATCTAATTAATAGAATGCAAGCTAACGGTTGAATGAAAAAAGCAGCTCTTAATGGGCCTTATTTCTGCTGCTTTAAACACCTGGCACATATGATATTGGCATAACCCATTAAATATGTGTATGTACCATATTTTAGATGCATATATACATAAAGGTGGAGAACAGCTACACAAAAGAGTGTGCTAAGGTGTCAGAGGTTTTTCTATAAGTTGTCTTGAATAATGTGGCTTATTTACAGTCATAGATATTCTTTGGCAAACATACATAAAAATAAAACCATTGAGTTGCACGTGAAACCTGGTATTAGACACTACATACATGCTTGTGCTGGCTGTATGAGTTTTGGAATAAATGCATCTAAAATATAGGCTGCATCTGCACTGTGCATAAATAGTTGGCCACTGGTACATAAAAGAATGTTTCCTATGGTTCTGCCCACTGTACAGAAATAAAGAAACCCTTTATGTTTGTGTCGGTACTAAAAGATATTCAAAATTTGTAGTTAATGACTACAGTTGAATATGAGCTTATGTTGGTTAACTCTTGGTATTCTTAAGTTAGCATGCACAGTGGATAGTGATTGATCTTCATTCCATTCTCCCTGGCTTAATGCTGAACAATGGGGAAAATCTTCCTATATTGTAACCATGACAAGGGGAAGTGCTAGAATATGTTTATCTCTTAACATAAAGAACGTCTAAAACAATACAGTACTGTAAGTGTTCCATCATCCAATTGCACTTGAACCATAATACAAACTTATTTAACCCCTTCCCACCCAGTCCCAGGATCCCTTCGATAGTATCTGTACATCTAGGAGTGGGAAGGGTTGGCTGAAACTAGACCACTATGATTGGCTGTCTCAGTGGTCACATAATAATCTTACTGAGTCCCAAACATTTGTACAGACCAAGATCTGTCGTTGACTGCTCAGTCACTGTGCTGAGTGTGTGCAATAAGCATGCTCTCAGAAAAGAAAGCTCTGCTACCCAAGGATTTATGTGTGGCATGTGACTGTTAAAGCCCACCCTCTTTGCCACTGCACATATGTGTTATGCTGACAGCAAGAGATTAAACTTTAACTTTATTTTGCAGAATTATTTATTAAGTTTTAGATTTTTAGCTAAGGAGATACTTCAGAAATTTCTATAGCCTCAGGAAAACAACTTTAGGCATAAAGGGTTAAAGTGGTTGTATAAGCTCAAGGTTTTTTTACCTTCATGCATTCTATGCATGAAGGTATAAAAACTTCTGTGTGCAGCAGTGCTCCCAGCCCCCCTTAAACATACCTGAGCCACATCTTGTTCCAGCGATGTTCATGATAGCATCAACTTTCCTTGGTCTCTCCCTCCTCGTTGACTGAGACAGCAGCGATAGCCATATGCTCCCACTACTATCAATCACAGCCAGAAAGCCAATGAGGAGAGAGCATGGGTGGGGCCAAGCCATGCTCCGTGTGTGAATGGACACACAGGGCAGCAGCTTGGGAGCCCCCATAGGAAGCTGCTTGCTATGGGGCACTCGGCAGGAAGGAGGGGTATGAAGCCTTAGAGGGGGACTCGAGAAGAGGAGTATCGGAGTGGCATAACTGACCCCTTTGTTATTGTGGAGAGCAAGCCAAGTCAGACATTTTCTACTTTCATTACCCAAATTCCAGGAATTAGTTATGTCATCCACCCCATTTGAGAACACCTGCCTTGACCCTTCCCCATTAAACCATGCCATTTCTTGCTCATACAGACTTATGTGCCTCCTACAGATTACACCCCACAGTACCTTCTCAAATGAGAAAGAGATCCTGGAAGTGAAACTCAAATGATCAATGAGATAATAACCTATACTCTCCCCATAGATCATCCATAGCAAACACCTAAGAATCAGGTTTTAAGATCTTATCCAGGTGGGCATAGTTTATGCTAACGATGCTGAAGAAGCCTACCACATTTTTACATGTATTTTGTGAATGTGCCTCTCTCAGGACTTTCTGGGATGCGGTACAAACTTACATCAATGGACTCACAGACATACAGTATACATGGGGAACAAACCAGCAGCATACTTGATGCATTTAAATAATTTGTATAGATATTGGCACTTCCTGCTGATACAAATGATAAATGTGGCTAGAGCATGCATTTCGCTTCAACCCCCACCTTCACCATATGGTTTCAGAAAATCCATAATTATATATACATATACAAACATACAATTGAACTTTTTTGCCACATATAACCTTCATGAAACATTCAGGGAACTTTAGTTTTACTGGGTTGATTTTCCCTACTGGAATACTCTCACCATCGGATAGGATATTCCTCTGTGGAAACTATGAGCTATGACTGCTCACCCTTTGACTATTGTGGGTAGCATTCTCTGACACCATAGATACCCCCTAACTGCAATCCTTCTGCTCCCCCTCTTCACAGATACTCTTTTTTGACAATTCATTACATTTTCTCCTCTTTTGATCACCTTCTATTTCCATATTCTAAGGATTCCTAATAATCCCCTATCCCCTTTGGGACCCAGATTGACGTCCACATTTTTCCAGCCTTCTGTCCTGTATCTATGGGTGAAACATCTTCCCATCTTGGCCCTTTTTTTTATAATTCTCCTGTTGAAAAGTTTCAAACTTGGAGAAAGCAACGATACTACTCTACTCTGTAAGGATTATAGCATTTACAGAAAGGGATCAGTGATGACATGATTCTGTAGCCTTAGCTTGAAACTTTGTACAAGTGACAGTTGCAAATTAGCTTAATATTTTGCCTTGCTTCTCCCTTGCAATAAGAATTAAAAAAAAAAAAAAAAAAACAATCCGAGTGACTGAGCTGTAGTAGCAGTTAGGAGGGAAAAAATGTACACTGCCAAGACAGCTAGACATAATAGATAAAGCAACCAATTCTGTGACCAATGATCCTGATGACTCCACATCTTTATACTGTATATTTCACAGTTTAAATTGCAGCAGCAGCCTTCCTAATGGGACCACCCCCAACCCTTGGACCCACAGGAGTCATGTATGCTGCTATTTATATAATTATACCACTGTTTGGAAGGGATGTGGACCACCCCTTTAATATTGTCTGTATTTCATCAACCACTGAATTATTTAACTGTCTGCAGTATAATTCTGACACATGAAAATGGTGTGGTTTAAGTAGTCATATCACAATAATTTAAATGTTCAACTTTGGAAAAACCCCAATAATTAGTTCTGGCTCCTTGTACAAGCCAAAATAAAATTGTAAAGCATTTCAAATATTTAGACATAATAATTCATCCCATGGTTGGGGATTACTTGAAAAACAGTCTATCCCCCATTTTATACAAATTTCAGCAAAAAAGAAAATGTTGGAAAAACTTCCTCTATTAATATTGGGAAGAGCCAACTTAGTTAAGATGATCTGGGCCCCCTTCCAACTTTTAGTTCCATAAATGTTATTGTAAAAGAAGAAGAAATACACTTGAAACAGGCGATACAGCAAAGTGGTGACCATGTGGTTTCTGGTTAGGGGTGAAATTAGCAGAAATACATAAATGTTTACATCAATTCTCAATTAAGAGCTTACAGTTTTAGTTTAGCATTAGGGATGGGCCGAACACCCCCACCAGAACATGCGAACAGACAAAAAATTTGTCAGAACATTCAAACACCGTTAAAGTCTATGGGACCCGAACATGAAAAATCAAAAGTGGAGTGCGCATGCACGGAGCGTCCATGGCGGCTGTGTAAGCCAGGAGCTCTGATCCTTCCCGGCCTTTCAGAGCCTTTGTAGTGAGCAGCGGAGCTCGGCTTTCCCGCTCAAGAGGTGGGGGAGCGGGGGACAGTCACGGAAGCAGTCCCGGAATGGTGCGGAGCTACGAGTTCGATGTGATTCCCGCACCCGGCCTCGTCCACCAAATTGAGGCTGCGGCTTGGGCCTACACGTCCAGCCACTGGTAGCGACCTCACACTGCAGGAGGGCTGAGTCACTAGAGGTTGTGGAGGAACTTAAAAGGGGACACTCTTGGCATATAAAGCATTCGGGTATATCACCTGAAATAAAAGGATTCCCTAGCCTGGTCAGGTTTGGTGAGTGACGACTGGGACAGGAGCCAATAATTGAGCCTGAGGTTTGGGCCTAATCTTGAAATATAATACAGAGATTGACTCTTGGATATTCATAAGACTACTCCTTTATACACAGAGACTGCTGGGTCTCCTCCTAATTCATAAGGAGTGGACCCTCCTTAATCAACAGTATTATTTTGGGTGATTTCACATTCATCTACAAACTTGCTTTTACGCTAGCCCCATCTCTTCCAACTTTGATCTCTTTGAAGTAGGGGTCACTTCTAGCTACCCTTTTTGGAAAACATTTTACTCCTAGGATCATGCAGATGGGAGCAGTCAGACGAGACCTCTCCTGCCAGCCAGGTTTTGACACCCCGGCCCCAAAGGGCCCACAGGGGTCCAAAGGTCCCCAGTCAACTACAGGGGTCTGCGAGGAGATGGATACCGGGTCAGACGGGGGCTCTCATGTAATACTTTCCCCAGGGCCCCCCCGGGAACTCAACCTATGGCCCAGATCCTTTCCCCAGCTTCTATAATTTCGCTCTTGGAATGGACATTAGACAAACTCATTACTACACCATTTAAAGAGCACAGTCCTGTTAACCCACAATTAGACCCGTCCAGCCCCCAAGCTCTAATACCTCCCTCGGACTTTCAGATGATGATGGAGGTTTTTCTAAAATGCTCTCTAAGGGCCTGGCCCAAACAGCCACTCAAATCACCTCTGTTATCCAGGCTGACCTTCAGGGTTTGGGGACTAGGATAGACGCAATAGAGCAGAAGACAGACCAATCAGTTTCTAGAATCAATCAGAACACAGAACGTATTCAGGATCTTCAGGACCAACTGGAATCGGACCTTTCTAAAATAGACGATCTGGAAAATAACTTCCGAATCCGGGGACTTCCTGAGGCTATCACCAATGTTCAAGCGGTCGTGAGCGACTTTATTAAAGAAATCATCCCAGGCATCCCAGAGCACCGCCTGGAACTAGACAGGGCTCACAGAGCACTTCAGCCCCCGAGGTCTGATGGCCTACTGGCCTACCTAGAGACATTGTGGTGAAACCCCACTTTTATGGAGTAAAGGAAGAGAACATGAAGGCCTCCAGGTCCACCCCCAGCCTTTCTATCCAAGGTCACTCTGTCCAAGTCTTCGCTGATTTATCACCCACTTCTATACAGAAAAGAAGAACTCTGAAGCCTCTACTAGAATTTCTCACTAAGTCATCCATCAAATATTGGTGGTCCTTCCCTTTTCGTCTGGCTTTTATTTTCAAAAGCAAGAAATTTGGCTTCTCTTCATTCCAAGAAGGGGAACAGCTGTTGGTCAAACTCAATCTCATCTCCTTGGAATCTACTTCATCTTCACATCATAAGAACGTGGGTCCCTCTAAGAGACCCTCGCCTCAGAGCCCCGTTCTTCCAATGTGGCGGAAGCAGCAACAGAAGAGAGCCAAGGACTCCCATCCTCCCTGATTTTTGAACTTTGTCCCTCTCTTTTGGTGCTCAATTTTTTCAAGGACTTTTGAATCCCAGTGCTGCACACTGTGGGTCGCTACTGATTGGTTGTCTACTGTCCCTTAAATGTGTAAATTCTTTTTTTTAATTTTTTATTCGGGTGGTTTGGGGGTGGTTTCCCTCCTCTTCTCCTCCTGGGCTTGTTCCTCTCTGGGGGAGGGGGGGGGCATCTGCAGGCTGCCCATTTTTGTCCCGCGCACCTTGTTGCGGGTTTTCTGTGACAAGTTTTATTTGTTTTGATGATTCCTCCTAGACTTGATTGATCCTTACTAGAGTTGAGCGAACTTCTAGAAGTCCGGGTTCTGCTGGTTCAGCCGAACTTCAGGACAAAGTCCGGGTTCGGGTCCGGACAGAACCCGAACTTTGTCCCGGACCCCGAACCCTATTGAAATCAATGGGGACCCGAACTTTTAGGCACAAAAATGGCTGTAAAATAGTCCTGGAAAGTCCTAGAGGTCTGCAAAAGGAATGAAATGGGGGTAAGGGTGGGACAAGTGACCTACAAAGAAATGGGGACAGGGAAATAACTTTAAATATTTTTAAAAAAATAAAAACATAAAAAAAGCAAAAATGGAGGTGAATGTGGATCATCTTCAAACTGGGTCTGAAAAGTATTAATTAACGGTAGAAGCCATATAACTGTTCTAATATCATCTTCAAACTGGGTCAAAAAAGTATAAATAAGCCGAGAGAACCCATATCACTGTTCTGCAAACATCTGTACAGTCTGTGTGTCACTTTAAATATAACCGGCAATGACTGAACATCTGTTCTGCAATTTCACTGTGTGTCTGAAATGTCTACAAACGTCTTGTCTAAAAGTCAGTAACGGCCAATATAAATTTCACTGTGTGTCTGACATGTCTTCAAACGTCTTGTCTACAAGTCAGTAACGGCCAATATAAATTTCACTGTGTGTCTGAAATGTCTACAAACGACTTGTCATCGAGTCAGTAACGGCCAATATAAATTTCACTGTGTGTCTGAAATGTCTACAAACGTCTTGTCTACAAGTCAGTAACGGCCAATATAAATTTCACTGTGTGTCTGACATGTCTACAAACGTCTTGTCACTATACCCAAGAGAGCC
>BLSH010192100.1:988812-1010125 GCA_018402905.1 Glandirana rugosa | reverse complement strand
AACACTGACAGAATCCATGGATGGCAGGCTTTTGAGTGTCCTTGCAAAGAAAGGTGGCTATATTGGTCACTGATTTGTTTTTGTTTTGTTTTTGAATGTCAGAAATGTATATTTGTGAATTTTGAGATGTTATATTGGTTTCACTGCTGAAAATAAATAATTGAAATGGGTATATATTTGTTTTTTGTTAAGTTGCCTAATAATTATGCACAGTAATAGTCACCTGCACACACAGATATCCTCCTAAAATAGCTACAACTAAAAACAAACTAAAAACTACTTCCAAAAATATTCAGCTTTGATATTAATGAGTTTTTGGAATCATTGAGAACATGGTTGTTGTTCAATAATAAAATTATTCCTCAAAAATACAACTTGCCTAATAATTCTGCACTCCCTGTAGAAAAGGCACAAAAAATACCCAAATACCGACTTTTTCTCAAATGTCCGGGTTCGGGGCACAGACACCTTTACAGTCCAGATTCGCTCAACTCTAGTTTTAATCATATACAACTTTGTAATATGATGATTATTCCTTGTTGGCTCTCCTATGGGATAACTCTCACCTAGCAGAACGGAGCATATTTGATGGATTTGATATATGGTATAAGGCAAGAGTGAGGGACATCCTTCAATTATTTTCCCAAGATATTCTATAAAAATCAGATTAAATCCCATAATCCGATAAAAATTTCAGACTATACAGGCAGACTGTGACTGTTAAAAAGGGCCTTATTTCCAGCCTTTATACTCTGCTTCTGGCTACTTATCTAACCAACCTCCCTATTCCAGGCAAGGCAGGTTCAGGAGGGTGACATAGGTATCTTAACAGAAAACATCTCAATCAGTATTTTGGAACAAGTCCCAAAGTTATGCCTGTCACCCAAGCAGAGACTATCCCAATTGTTTATACTATACAGAGCATACTTCACTCCACTGAAACTTTTCCATGACATAGGAGAAACAGCCCAGACTGTTCTAGGTGTCAGGGAGTGCCAGCAGATCTAATTCATATGCCCTGAAATTTTCTCAAGCTATTTAGATACTGGCGAGCAGTTCTAGACACCATAACAGAGTGTTTCAAAAACAGATTGATTGTGTTCCCTTTTGGGACACCTAGATGAGTTAGAATATCCTCTGGAGATTAGGGCCCTGGTATCCAGATTACTTTTTATTGCCTCTAAGCTTATTGCTCTAAAATGGATATCCCCACACCCTCTTACATTGGAGAAGTGTCAAACCAATGTTAACACCGTTCTTTTGAAAGAATGCTCCATTGTTCAACGTAGGGGTACCCCTCATAAATGTAATAAGCTGTGTGATCCCTGGCTGTTTGTCCTGGGCTGGCGTTTGTATCCTTGGTTATGCACACCTTATTCCAATGCTGAGATACACAGCTCCCTGCAAAGTTATTTGTAGCTGAGACGCATTAAACAAGGAGGTCTTAGTCTGGGTTATTGCTATGAGCTTTATTTTCAAAACAGAGAAGCAAGTCATAAATACTCAGTTGAAAACCCTAATTAGTAGTTTGTGTATGTGTATGTTATGAACATGTTATTTATACTGGGGACCTCATCTTACCACTGGTGTAATTGAGGTTGTTTGCAATGTCTTGCATAATATTATGGCACGGATAAGGACTGTTCTAGGTTTATGCCTTTTGAAATGTACTTTTATGTGGATCACAGCCTCCTTTTGTTTCTTATATGGTACATCTGTAAGTCTTGGTGGTAGAGATCACATGTGATTTGTGTGGAATGTTTGTCTTGATTGTTTAATATGAAAGCTTCTAATAAAAAGTATTAAAAAAAAGTACCACCACATTTTTTCTTTAATTTTGTGTAAACGTCTAGATTTTCAAATGTGTTTTGGGATATACACTGTTTTTTTCCTTTGTTTACTTTTAGCAAAATGTCCATTCCCAGTGGTAAACCTTTGGCTCCAATAACAGCTGCAAGTCTTTCAGGTTGTCTCTACCAGCTTTGCATATCTTGACCTTGCAATTTCACCTATTATTCTATTAAAAAATCACTTATGTATGTTACGCTGGATGGAAAATATATTCGAACAGCAATTTCCAAGTTTTTCCAGAGATTCTTAATTGGATTGAGTTATGGGCTCTAGCTGGGCCATTCCAAGATTTTCATGTTCTTGATTTGAAACCACTCCAACTTCCAGCTTTTACTGTGCGTTAAAGGTAATTTTCCTGTTGAAAGGTAAAACCTCAATTCTACTTTCAAATCTCTTACAGACTGAAATGGGTTTCTCCTAGAAATGTATTGAATTTGGCAACCAAGGTTTTGGTGATTTCGGGATGATAAGCAGTGTTGGTTTTCTGATACATGTAGTGTCTTGTGCATAACCTCGATAGACCAGAGAACGTTTTCCCACTTAATAATTGAATCGTATTGTAAATGGGATTTATATATTTTTTCAGCAAAGGTTTTCATCTCATCACTCTTCCATAATGGCCAGTGTCAAGCTGATTGTTGACCAGTTTTGAGCATCTCACCTTAACATCTGTGCTTACCATTTTTATTCCTGGTTGCTTCTCTGACAAATAACCTGTTTACTTAATCTCTCTGTTTTGGTGGATGGCATTCTAGACAGATTTGCTGTTGTACTGTGCTCTAGTCTTTATTTAATTCTAGAAATAAATTTAATGGTGCTGTGTGGGATATCCAGAGTTAATGATTTTTTCTTATAACTCAGTCCTGTTTGGAAAATACTGTATTTGTGCTTCATCACAATGTTATCCCAAGACAGTTCAGTGTTTATTTTTTAGGATTGCTAAATAAATTTAAAAAGCATGACATTTTTAATCCACTTCATTAAGTGAACATTTTTGGAACAAACTAGTGACACAAATTACATTTAAATTCATTTTGATCCTAGCCTGTAAAGCTACAAAATGTGTGAAGGTCTAAGGATGGTGAAAACTTATGAAAAGTACTGTATTTTAGTGAAAAATTACACATCACATGTTCTGTCTTGTAACAGATCTATTAACAAAAATATGAAATATATTCCCAAAATAATGAAAGGTACAAATAATAAGTTATCTGCTTCTAATATGCTACAAACAAAAGCAATTACAAAAATTAATCTGTATAACCAGTGTTCCAATGAATCATATCAAAAGCAGAGTAATTTTTTCACAGAACGTGCCGAATACCATCTATTACAGTGCTGACTGCTGCCAAGGATTTGTGCAATATAATTAGCCACATAACAAATGATAAACTTAACCCACAGTGTTTCAGCTGCTTTGTTATACCTAGAGATCCATAGTTACATTATCTTCTGTTCTCATATTTTCGGGTTTACTTTTCTCTCTGCACCTTCAGTTATAATTAAGATCTTCCTTTTGCCAGGCACGTTAATAGGTTCATATACCTCTATTTGCATTCATTCAGTTATTTAAATATAGTTAGATTCAGGTTGCAACGTTATATTTTAAAATGAATGATTGTATTCATCCACATGACATGCTTTGAACATTAGACTTACTGTATATTGTAAGGTGGCGGCACATTACGTTTTGGAAACTAGAATCTGAAGCTGGTAGTGTTCAGCAATGGGTTTGTGGGAAAAAAAAACAAAAAACAGTTTCCCTAAATGCCTGGATTCCTAACCTTAAATTGGTTGTAAAGGCAGAAGTTTTTTTATCTTAATGCATTTGATGCATTAAGATAAAAAGCCTTCTGTGTGCAGCAGCCCCCATAGCCCCCCTAATATTTACCTGAGCCCCATCTCAATCCAGCAATGTCGCACAAGACTCGGCTGTCCGGGACTCTTTCCTTATTGGCTGAGACAGCAGTGAAGCTCCATTGGCTCCCACTGTTGTCAATCAAAGTTGATGATCCAATGAGGAAAGAGAGGAGGTGGGGCCGAGCCGAATCACCATGTCGGAATGGACACGGGGAGTTTCAGTTTGGGTGCCTCCATAGCAAGCTGCTTGCTGTGGAGGTACTCAACAGGAGGGAGGGGTCAGGAGCACGAATAGGGACCTGAGAAGAGGAGGATCAGGGCTGCTCTGTGCAAAAACCACTGCACAGAGCAGATAAGTATAACATGTGTGTTTTTTTTAACAAAAAAATTAAATGAGACTTTAGTATCACTTTAACCTAATCATTAGGTTTACACTTAGCTCCCTCCCTCAAACAAATGGTAAATCCTGACCTACATATATAACAAATATAACAATTATAGTTATGTGCAAAAAAGAACTCACAACACAACAATGCATTCACATTATAATGATCCTTCCGATGTGAGTGAAGACCCACAGGGAGCAAGGGTTGGGCATGGCCAGATAACGCAGCAAGGCAGGGCAAAAAGACCCCCCCAGGAGGGTACAGCATGAGAGCCAAAAACCAGGTAGGAAGGTACAACCCCTCCAAATTTACATAGTTACATAGTTAGTCAGGTTGAAAAAATACACAAGTCCATCTAGTTCAACCAAACAAAAAAAAAAATAGAAAAATTATATATAACCATACAATCCCATATACAATCCTTCACCCACAGTTGATCCAGAGGAAGGCAAAAAAAACCAGCAAAGCATGATCCAATTTGCTATAGCGGGGAAAAAAATTCCTTCCTGATCCCCCGAGAGGCAATCGGATTCACCCTGGATCAACTTTACCTAAAAATGTTAGTACCCAGTTATATTATTTATATTAAGGAAAGAATCCAGGCCTTTTTTTAAAGCAATCTACCATCTATTCCACATGTTCACAGCTCTAACTGTGAAGAAACCTTTCTGTATTTGGAGATTAAATCTTTTTTTCCTCTAGACGTAAAGAGTGCCCCCTTGTCCTTTGTGATGACCTCAAAGTAAATAACTCAACACCAAGTTCACTAAATGGACCACTTATATATTTGTACATGTTGATCATATCCCCCTTAATCTCCTCTTCTCAAGAGAGAATAAATTCAGTTCCTCTAATCTGTCCTCATAGCTGAGCTCCCTCTCTGCACTTTCTCCAGTTCCCTGATATCCTTTTTGATAACCAGTGCCCAAAACTGAACTGCATATTCCAGATGAGGTCTTACTAATGATTTGTACAGGGGCAAAATGATGTCTCTATCTCTGAAGTCCATACCTCTCTTAATACAAGAAACAATTTTGCTTGCTTTGGAAACCGCAGCTTGGCATTGCATGCAATTAAGCTTATGATCTACCAAAACCCCCAGATCCCTCTCCACTATGGTTTCTTTCAGTTGTACTCCCCTAGTATGTACGATGCTTGCATATTCTTAGCCCCCAAATGCATAACTTTACATTTATCAACATTAAACCTCATTTGCCACATAGTCGCCCAATTAGACAGTGCATTGAGGTCTGCTTGTAAGTTGGAGACATCCTGTAAGGACGTTATCCCACTGCATAGCTTGGTGTCATTTGCAAACACTGAAATGTAACTTTAATCATTTATAAATATATTGAAAAGTAAGGGTCCCAACACTGAACCTTGGGGGGAACACCACTGATAACCTTAGACCATTCAGAGTAAGAATCACTAACTGCTACTCTCTGAATTTGGTCTTTTAGCCAGTTTTCTATCCATTTACAAACTGATCTTTCCAAGCCTGTAGACTTTACCTTACACATTAGCTGTGTGTGGGGAACTATGGCAAACGCTTTTGCAAAATCCCAGTATACCACGTCCACAGCCACCCCTAAGCTTATAATAGATTGAAAAATAGCAGTAAACACTATGTATGCAAAAGCATAGTCCTCCCCTATATACAATTATATAGGGCAATAACCTGCACTAGTAAAGACAAAAAAAAAAAATGACAAATATGTGCCTATGCTCCAGAATCTGCACAAGGTGATGGTAACCACAGCTAATCTGAGTATAGTAGTTTCAATAAATTCACTTAAAGCTCTTCATGGATAGCCTGCCCATTCATCAAAAGTTAGATGGAACAGACATCCACAGCACAAACACAAAGTGTATCACCAGCAGTCCTCACACCACCTGATAAGGAGGTAACTTGAAAGGTCACATAGCTGAGCTATATATGACTAAAGGATGGCTGCCCCATCCTTCCAACATATCTACCCAGCAAATCATTTTTGGGGTACAGCTAAGGTAGGTAACTGCCCTATATATTTGTGTATGGTGGAGGACTATGCTTTTGCATATACAGTATAGTGTTTACTGCTATTTTTCAATCTATTATAGGCTTTAATCTGGATGGCTTGGACCTTCCTTATTGACCAGGTTTAGGCTCTCCTCCTGTATCCACCTGGGGGATATTTTTGCCCTGCCTTGCTGCATTATCTGTCCATGCCCCAACCCTTGCTCCCTGCGGGTCTTCACTCACATTGAAAGGATAATTATACTGTGGATGCATAGTTGTGTTGTAAGTTCTTTATTGCACATACCTATATTTATTATATTTGTCATACAATGCCTTGAAAAAGTATTCATACCCCTTGAAGTTTTCCACATTTAGTCATGCTACAACCAAAAACATGAATGTATTTTATTGGGATTTTATGTGATAGACCAACACAAAGTGGTACATAATAGTGAAGTTGAAAGAAAATGATAAATGGTTTTTAAAATGTTTTGCAAATAAGTATCTGATAAATGTGCACACTTTTTGGGTATGTCTCTACCAGCTTTGCACATCTAAAGAGTGACATGTTTGCCCATTCTTCTTTGCAAAATAGCTTAAGCTCTGTCAGATTGGATGGAGAGTGTCCGTGAGCAGCAATTTTCAAGTCTTGCCACAGATTTCCAATTGGATTTAGGTCTGGACTTTGACTGAGCCATTCGAACACTTAAATATGCTTTGATCTAAACCATTCCATTGCAGCTCTGGCTGTATGTTTAGGGTTGTTGTCCTGCTGGAAGGTGAACCTTCTCCCCAGTCTCAAGAGAATCCAACAGGTTTTCTTCTAAGATTGCCCTGTATTTGGCTCCATCCATCTTCCCATCAACTCTGACCAGCTTCCCTGTCCCTGTTGAACAAAAGCATCCTCACAACATGATGCTGCCACCACTGTGTTTCACGTGGAGATGGTGTGTTTGGGGTGATGGGCAGTGTTCGTTTTCTGCCACATATAGCTTTGTGCTTTTTTGACCAAAAAATTCAAGTTTGGTCTCATCTGACCAGAGCACCTTCTTCCATATGTTTACTGTGTATCCCACATGGCTTCTTGCAAACTGCAAATGGGACTTCTTATGGCTTTCTTTCAACAATGGCTTTCTTCTTGCCACTTTTCCATAAAGGCCAGATTTGTGGAGTGCCGTGCATGACTAATAGTTGTCCTGTGAACAGATTCTCCCACCTGCGCTGCTGTGAAAGTGGGTATAGCTATCAGCATTTTGCTCATGTGAGAATGTTGTGTATTAGGTGTGGGGGTGACGGGAGCCCGATATTCCATGTTTTTAATGGCTGTGGTTTAAGGGGGTTGAGCGTTGTTTGTAGATTTAGTGCTTGCCTGTATTCGTTAGATATTTGAAAGTGGTTCCAACAGGCCCATAAGGTGGAGTATTTATGAGGAGAGTTACGGTCAATGGCGATGAGTTCCTCCATCTCCGCAATCTTGATTATACACCTGTACCAGTCCGCTATGGAGGGAACTCTGGTGGTGCCCCAGAATTTAGGTATGCATGCCTTTGCAGCGTTGACTAATGGCAAAGCCAGTGATTTGTAGTACGGTATGTCCTTGGATTCTTGGTGATGTAATAGATATTGTGCAGGGGTGAATTCCAGTGTGTAGTCTTGTCATATTTATGTAGGAGTGTGGGGGTGCGGTACCATTGAGAAATGATCTTATAATTATTCTCTTGAATGTAGACGTTGATTGAGCCTTTGTGTGCCCGTGACTAAATGCTTTCCCAATCAGGGTTTGAGAGGTTAATGTGCAAGTCTTGGGCCCGAGATCTGCAAGCGATTCCCTCATCTGCCTGGGTAGTTTCCCATAACATATTTTGTGTTAGTGAAATTACATGGCATTGGGGAGTGTTACCTAGACATAGGCACTCAAAGGAGGTCAAAGCTTTTTGCAGGTCAGTCGTGTTTTGAATGGATTTAATAAAATTACTGATTTCTAGGTATTCAAGGAAGTTTAAGCGTGGTTTCACAAGGTGAGTATTAATGTGATCGAGACAAAGGAGTTTGCTGTCCTTAAGGAGGTGATATAGGCATACTCTGATTTGTGTTTGTTTGCCTTGTAGGGGGTGGGGATACATTCCTGGGGGGGAATTCAGGGTTCAGTAAAATTGGTGTTAGGGGGCCTGGTATCTGTGATATTTTGAATTTTCGGCATGCAACAGTGAAACAATCCAATGTGGGTCCTATGGTAGGATGTTCTATGAAAGCTACCAGTATGAGGTTTTTGCGTATCCAAGATGCAAGACATATAGGTGTGTTGGCAAAGGAGTTTTCTAGGGTTATCTTTGGATTGGTGGTGAATGTGCCAGTCTAGGATTCTCTGTAGGTGGCATGAAGTGTAGTATTCAAACAATAATGAAATGGGGTACTGCGCAGTCAGTAGAGGTAAATCATCTATTCACACAGGTAAAGGTATAAAATATGCAGTATAATAAAGTGACTTCAGTGCCTAAATAAATAAATAGCAAAATAAAAAGTGCATACATAAAGTGACTTGGTGCATTAAACTGTGCAACAAATGTGGGTATTTAGATAAATTCCATCAATACAATAGTGACACATCAAAAGTGACATAATATAAATGTATGATATGACGAGTCCATAAATTGCTCTATTATTTCATCAAAATTACTCATAGAACAGTTCCATTTAACAACAACCGGTGTCTCCGTGCTCAAATCAGTGCTCAAAACAAATCCATTCAGTGCTTGAACTTGTGCGGCCAAAATCAATTGGAGTCAATCTGGTGGGTATCATGGAACACCACGAGGGCGACTCTCGTGACGGTGCTCTCCTAAATGTGCTCTCAGAACTCTCACCTCCAAGGCACAGTACTTGCGCCTTAAGCTAGAACACAGCTAGCTATGATGCTATATCCTCCCCCTAGGGGGCGCACTTCAATTGGCTCCCAGTATCCTCTTAGCCTTTATGGTAGGGAGGTATCGAGTTTGAATCTTCTCCTCAAACAAAAAGGACAAGCTCCCATAGTGCAGTATTGTTGATAATAAACAATTTAGTTAACTAAAAAGTTGCTGCTTACATTAAAATAAAAAAAACTGAGCGTTTTCAATAAAACATTGGTGTTGCCACCTGGATTGGATGAACAAACTGCCCATTTATATCATCATCCATTTTATTGAAGTCTTCATGTTGTAAACAAACGTGGCCATTTTGTCGAAGTCTCTGCGTCTATTGAACAGTGTATTAGACCACAGCATACTG
The DNA here is from genome assembly GCA_018402905.1 of Glandirana rugosa. Lineage (NCBI taxonomy): Eukaryota > Metazoa > Chordata > Amphibia > Anura > Ranidae > Glandirana > Glandirana rugosa. Next base: position 1,000,762 of record BLSH010192100.1, on the reverse strand, counting down.
AATGCGAACGGGCCGGGGACAGGGCTACACTCATCTCACGATCGATCGACACCCGATCTGCATACATCGATCGTAGGACTGTGCAAAACTAAAGCTAAAAAGTACCCACATGCAACTAATACCTCCTAAGGGTATAGCATATTCCTCAAAGAATAAGATGATCGCAGGATGTGCATAAAAGATATAAATATCCTACAATATACCTAATTAACAGCCTGTTTTAGGTGCCATAGGTCAAGGGACATGTAAAATGAAAAAAATGAATTAAAATGGATTAGAATAAAAGAAAATATAGGGCGCATAACCAGATAGCATTAGCCACCAGGACAAAACTAAATAAATGTGATACTAATGGTGACAACTGAATGGAGATAGGTCAAATAGTCAATAAGACCCATGTCGGAAACATAGCTAGAAGCTTACAATCAACGTAACATTTATGAGTAATATAATCCAATAAGGCATATACACAAAGGAATCATAAAGGAATCATATTAGCCCCATAATGAATCGCATATGATGTAATCAGTAATTGCTAAGGAAGCAGTTGAGGTCGAACTCTACATTCATACCTCTGGGGGTGAGAGTACCTAAGGTATAAATCCACTTAGATTCTTTTTGACTAAGAACTCTCACCTTATGACTCCCTCTCCAATGTTTGTTACATTTCTCTATTGCCCAGAATTGTAACTGGGAGGGATCTCTATTGTGTACTAACGCAAAGTGTTTAGAGACGTTATGCTTGGGGAAACCTTTCAGAATATTGTTTATGTGTTCTTTGATTCTCACCCTCAATGCTCTTTTAGTCCTACCTACATACTGTAAGTTGCAAGAGCATTGTAATATATAAACCACCCCCTCTGTGCTACATCCAATAAACTCTTTGATTGGGTACGTTGGACCAGTGGTTGTTGCCTTAAACTCAGATTTCTTTTTATTTTGATTCCTGGACCATTTACAGGCAAAGCAGCGCTTACAGGGATAAAAACCAGTCCCTGTAAAAAACGTAAAATCGCCTTTAGGTGGAGGTTCAACTACATTTTTAACTAGTATATCTCTAAGTGTTGGGGCTCGTCTGTATACAAATGACGGTCTTTCCAGTAGGATAGTTCGTAAATGCCTATCACTTTTCAAAATGTGCCAATGTTTCTCCACTTCCTTATATTGGACATTATAGTCCAATATTAAAGGTGGAGCTTCAGGGAATGACGGTTTTTGTTTTACATTATCCTTCAGCATTGATTCTCTATTCATTCGGTTGATCTCTTCTATTTGTTCATCTATAGTACCTTGCGAATATCCCTTATCTACAAATCATCCTCCTATAAGTTGAGCTTGGGTTCTGAAATCCTTTTCTGTGGTGCAGTTTCTTTTTAATCGTATCAGTTGCCCTTTGGGGATATTGTATAGCCACTGTTTGTGATGGCAACTCTTCATGGATAAATAACTGTTCCTGTCAACATCTTTAAAATAGGTTTTAGTCACTAGTTTGTTTCCTTCCAGTCTGATCTCAAGATCCAGGAAATGTATCTGTTTTTCATGTATAGTCCATTCCAATTTAATATTCCTCTCATTGTTGTTTAATCCACTTAAAAATGTTTCTAAACAGTCCTTACTACCATTCCAGACAATAATCAGATCGTCAATGTAGCGTTTATACATTGATAATTCTGGGGGTGTATCGGTGTAAATAGTATCTTCCTCCCATTGTGCCATAAATGCGTTGGCTACGCTTGGTGCAAATTTTGCACCCATGGCAACCCCCTTGATCTGTTTATAGTACATCTGGTTATGCCAAAAATAGTTGTTTTTTAGACAAAGGTCAATACATTTTACTAAATATTTCCTCTGTGGGCATGCTAATGTACTATATTGTCTCAGGACCCATTTGGTTGCCTCACACGCTTGATGGTGTTTAATAATTGCATAAAGGAAGCATACATCTGCTGTGGCTAGCAGGCTCCTCCCCTCTAAAACTGGTATAGTCTCCAATACTTGTAAAACGTGCTTAGTGTCTTTAAGGAAAGCTTTAGTTGATTGTACCGCTGGTTGCAGGAACGAGTCTATATATTGTCCCATTCGTGCCATAAGGGAATCTATCCCGTTCACGATGGGCCTACCTGGTGGGTTCAGCTTGTCTTTGTGGATTTTCGGAATAGTGTAGATAATGGGAATTCTACATGATTCAGGTACTAGATATTTAGCTTCTTTTGTGTTAAGTATATCCTTCTTCACACCCAAGTGTATTAGTCTCTCTAATTCCTTTCTATATTGAATGGTAGGATTCCCTAATAATTTTATATAGGTAGTTGAATCTTCCAGTTGTCCATTTATCTCTGTTAGATATTTCTCTTTTGATTGTAGGGCGACACCTCCTCCTTTGTCTGCAGGCCTGATAATTAACTCTTTTTTCTTCGTTAGTTCTTGTATTCCTTTCTTGATGTATCCAGGGTCGAATTTCCTCTTTACCTTCAACTTTTCCAAATCTTGAAGAACTAATTTTTTGAACACCTCAATGTGTTGATTCTCATGAACTTGCGGATTAAAAAGGGATTGGTTCCTTAGTGTGCTGTGTGTTATCGTACTGGTGTTTGTACTTTTCATTTCAAAACTACCATGGGAGTTGCTCAGTATATATTTCTTAATATTTATTTTTCTTACATATTTCTGAATTCTTATATATGTGTTAAATCTGTTTAAGTTTTTAACCGGAGCATGTTTTAGGCCTCTATCCAGAACTCTTATTTCATCTGGAGTGAGATTGTGCTCACTAAGATTGAAGATCCCCTCTCCTATTGGTCTCTTTTTCTTTTGGAGTCTCTTACCCGCTCTGAATCCTCTCTTGCATCTGGGTTTCTTGGGGACTGTAGTATGTTTGTAGTATGTGTGTAAATCAGGATGGCCAATATCTCCTTTAAGTTTAGGTTTGGTTATTTGAGAGTACCAAATTCTAGTGCTCTTGTAGTTCCAAATGAAGGTTCGACACATTGTTTGGAGTGATTTAAAGAAGGCATTGGGCACTTTGATGGGTATTGTTTGGAGTAGGTAAAGAATGCGTGGAAGAATGTTCATTTTCACAATGGCTACTCTACCAAACCAAGAGAAATGTGCTTTATTCCATTGTTTTATATTTTTGCTGATATGTTTGAGGAGAGGTAGGTAATTTAGCATGTAGAGGTGTGATAGCTTCGTAGGTAGTTGAATTCCCAGGTAAGTCAGGGAGTCCGCATTCAATTTGAATGGGACGTTTTGTTTACAGACGGCTACTTGCGTATTTGTAAGTGTGATGTTGAGGGAGTGGGATTTTGCAAGGTTAAATTTAAAGTGGGAAATATATTGAAATAGTTTGAAGTCCTTGAGAAGATTTGGTAGGGGTTTGTGGGGGTTGGAGAGAAAAAGGAGTATGCCGTCTGCTTAGGCAGCCAGCTCATTATCTCTTATCTTGCTCAGTAGTGGTTTGAAGGTGAGAATGAATAAAATAGGGGCTAGGGGAAAGCCTGACACATGCCATTTTTAATTGAAAAGGCGTTTGACAGTAGGCCATTCGCGCGGACTCTTGCTTTGGGTTAGTTGTATAGAGACATTATGAGGCTGATTAAGCGATCGCCCAGGCCTGTTTTGCGCAGAACTTCTATGAGGTAGTCCCATGCCAGCCTGTCAAATGCCTTTTCTGCATCTCGGGACAGGAGGAAACATGGGTGGTGTGTTTTGGTGAGCCAATGGTGGACATTTAGTGTTTTTAGTGTATTGTCCCTGGCCTCCCTTTCAGGGACAAAGCCCACTTGGTCTTTGGAGATTAATTTTGTGAGGAGGGGGAGTAACCGATTGATCAAGATTTTTGCAAAATCTTTGTAGCAGTGTTTAAGAGCAAGATCGGTCTGTAATTGGATGCTATTTTGTGGTCTTTTATGGGTTTCGGGATCACACATATGTGCCTGGTTGGGCTAATTGGTTGAAGAAAGGGCCCAGCAAGAGAATTTTGAAAAGTTTTGTAATAGGACATGCAAATGCCACCGTGAACCAGGCTTTTGCCCGGTTTCATTTGGTTAACGGCTCCACTGAGTTCCGCAGGAGTGAGAGGACCGTCTATCTTGAGTGCTTGTTGTTTAGATATTGGTTTAGGGCTATATTGATATAGGAAGTCTGCGATAACCTCGGTGCATGGCCTACGTTTGTCTTTAGACGTTTGCTCTGGGGGGACGTTGTACAAGTCTGCGTAGTATTATGCAAAATGATTTGCGATATCATTATTATTATTATTATACAGGATTTATATAGCGCCGACAGTTTGCGCAGCACTTTACAATATTAGGGCAGACACAACAATTACAATACAATTCAATACAGGAGGAATCAGAGGGCCCTGCTCGTTAGAGGTTACAATCTAGGAGGGAGGGTTAAATGATACGAAAGGGCAATACCTGTGGGGGGTGAGCTGATTGAGAAAATAAGAAGTATAGTTGTTAGGTGGTGGCAGGATAGGCTTCCCTGAAGAGAAAAGTTTTCAGGAATTGCCTGAAGGTGTATAGATTTGGGAACAGTCTGACAGATTGCGGTAGGGAGTTCCAGAAGATGGTAGAGGCTCGGGAGAAGTCTTGGAGGAGAGTATGAGAGGAGGTGATGAGGGAGCTGGAGAGCAGGAGGTCTTGGGAGGAGCGAAGAGGACGGTTAGGTTGGTATTTTGAGACTAGGCTGTTGATGTAGCTGGGAGAAGAGTTGTGGATGGCTTTGTAGCTCATTGTTAGTATTTTGAATTTAATTCATTGGGCGAGTAGCAGCCAATGGAGGGACTGGGTGAGAGGGGTGACAGACGCAGAATGGTTTGTAAGGTGGATGAGCCTGGCAGTGACATTCATGATGGACTGGAGGGGGGAGAGTCTATTTAAAGGTGGGCCAGTGAGGAGGGAGTTGCAGTAGTCAAGGCAAGAGATGACCAGGGAGTGAATCAGGAGCTTTGCGGTTTCAATGGTTTGGAAGGGACGTATTTTAAAGATGTTGCGGAGGTTGAGGTGGCAAACATTACTCTCGGTTAATAGAGTGCCATTAGTCATGAGAATGGATCTGATTGTATTGTTTGCTCTTTTGGTTAGTAGGGCTCTCGCTAACAGTTTGCCACTTTTGTCGCTGTGCTCATAGAAGAGCTTTTGGGATAGTGCGAAGTTTCTCATTACTTTCTTACCTAATTCCTCTCATAGGCGCTCACGTGCTTGCTCTAAGTCTGATAAGGTGGTACTTGCTTTTGTTAATTTGTGGGTGCTTTCTAGGTTTTGAATGTATTTAAGTAGGGTATTGTCTAATTTTTAGCCCGTTTATGAGCAGCGGCTATTTTGATGAGGATGCCTCTCAAAACGCACTTGTGTGTTTCCCACTGAGTTAGCTGTGTCGTGTCTGGTATATTATTTGTTTTGAAAAAATCTTCAATGTGTTTGTTTATTTGGAGGATATTTGACTGGTCTGTCAAGAGAGAGGCCTCTAGTCTCCATATTTTGTTGAACCTTATGTGCTCAGGAAGTGATAATGTTGCAGTGATTGGGTGGTGATCCGATAGGAATTTGGGTTCGATCGTAGCTAGTGATAGAAGGAGTAAGTCTTTTTGGAAGAGAAGGATGTAGTCTATTCTCAAATATCTGTCATGGGGTGGGGAGTAGAAGGTATAGTCTTTGACTTGGGGTGCAGGATATGCCAGGTGTCATGTAGTAGCAGGTCTTGGATTTGGGTCTTGATTTGTTTGAGGGCCTTATATGAGGGGGGGATGTCTCCCCCACTAGAAGAATCCTTGTTTGGAAGGTTGAGAGGGTCGAGGCAATCTCACGAAAAAAGCTTACTTGAGCTGTGTTTGGGCTGTAAACATTCATTATGGTTATTGGTCTGTTCCAAACGGAACCTTTAATGAATACATAGCATCCGTGTTCGTCTAGGATTGAGTCCAAGATTACAAGGGGTATACGTCTGGAGATTAAGATAGACACCCCTTTGAATTTTGCAAGTGGATTGGTGGCGTGATAGGCAGTAGGAAAGTCTCTAGTTGTCAGTTTGGGGGTATTATTGGTTTTAAAGTGTGTCTCCTGTAGGAGGACTACATCCGCTTTAATTTTCTGTAAGTACAGTATAAGTTGTGATCGTTTTTCTGGCTGGTTAAGTCCTTTTATGCTTAGCGAGCATATTTTGAGTTTCGCTGGAGTGGAGGTAGGGGACAGGTTCTGCATTTTGAGTATTTTAGTCTCAATGGTAAGTGAATACCACTTGTGGTATGATGTAGGAGTAGGTATGTGCGTTTGGTGTATGGCAGAAGAGGAGGGGGAGTGGGGAGGGGGGGTAAGTGGGGCGATGGGTATAGCGAGTGGGGTACAGAGAGGGAGGCTGGGGTGAGAAAAAACGATGGTAGGAAAGGACCAGCTAACCTACCTTAAGTGTGGTGTTTGTCATTTAGTGTCAGCACAGAGAGGGGCTCAGCTCTGTTGTAGGGGGTGTTAGGGTCAAGGGTGATGGCTAATCCTTCTTGATGGGTCTGTCGTATACGAAATATAAGTACTACGCTACCCGTTGTGCCCAGCTAGTCAGCAAGTTGATGTTGTCGTCTGGGAGTTCCGAGGCAATGATGTCTTGATCATTCCGAGGCAATGCTATCTTGATCATTGCTGTAGTGCTGATCAAGATATCATTTTTTAGCCCCAGCACAAAAGTAATCCTAGTGGGGAAGCTACTGCTTTTTTATGTTGTTCATCCCTTGTGAAAACAAAAAACAAGAAAAAAAATGTAAGGATACAGTGTAAGATTTTTTTATAGGTAATAAAATACAGTTTAAAAGAAATTTAAACTGCCCTCGCTCCTTCGTGCTTATTAATTGCAAACACATGTGTTGGCTCCACACACACATACGGCTAAACAGCAACAAACCTGTATTTCGTTTAAAGCCTGGGTCAGGGGTGGGACCAGGGGTGGGGTCAAGGGCGTGGTTAAAGGGGGCCCCATCAGGTAGGCTGTACGGGGCCCCATGATTTCTAACAGTGGCTCTGGGGACCAATGTATGAGCTGGTGTTAGAAAGCATACAATGGGAGGTGTGAATGGGAAAGCAAGGTTGTTTACCAAGGTTTCCTCGTTAGTGAGTAGGAGCAGGGGTTGAGGGTTAGTTTCTTGCTTTGGTTAGGTAGAACTTCTGTGTAAAAGGTGTAGTGTGGAACAAGTAGACATAGGAAGAGCAAGAAATTACATAAATGAAACCGTAAACAGGGAGACTGTGCATGTGAATATACCCTATTTACTTATGAGTATACATATGCAAAATAGCAGATCTCCAATATAAAAAAGAAAAATATTAGTGTTTCTGTGTCAGGTTATCCCGTAGTTTGTGTGTTGCCTGTGAAGTAGCCTCCACTGCTCAGTGCTAGTAAGGCACTGAGTGAGTGGGTATGCAAACATATATTTGTATACAGCTCATCTTCCTTTGTACCAAGGTAAGACTGAAAACGAATAAAGGATACACAGCTACTCTCTTTAAAATGCCATTAATGCCTGTGTGAACATACACATGCATTCAGTGACTTTTATCTCCACTCCAGCTCAGATACCTTTCTAAGGGAACTTTGTTCTATCTCTCATCTACATTGTAGAAGGGAGGGAAAAGATAACTACTATTGCTATAGATAAAAAAAACATTGTATATGCTCAAAAAGTCCCAATGACAACATTAAATGATGTCTGGTTAAATCTATCCATGGTTTCACCTCCAAGAAAAGGAGCACAAAACAACAAGCTTATTAGATGGATGCAGATAGTTACCACAGGGACAATGGCACCCCTAGGAATAGAAGTGTGTCAGATCCCCTCCTGGGTGAGTTAACTTTCTCTATACCCTGGTTTTGTAAGAGGGAGGTGTACCTGCATGTATTTTGTTAAAATGTCTTGCTACATTTGTGCTGTGTTCCTGTCTAATATCATAAATGTGATCATATAATCTGTCTCGTATTGAGGTCATTTTATGTTTTGTTTGATAAATTTTTTAGAATTGCCTTTTTTTTATATGATTGGAGCCAATGAGAATCAATCACATGTGATGGAAATTAGAACAGCTGAACAAAGTTTCTGAAGTGGAACTACAATCACCTAAAATGTCAGCACCTGTGAATTTTTGAACACATGATAATGGACTATGAGTATTTAAATGTAGGTGTTTATATGTTCTTGTATGGTTTTGACGAAGCACACTAGACGTGTGAAACGCGTTAACCTTCTGGTCTGTACCCATGCTCTTTACATGTATTATGGATATATGATCTTCTGAAATAAATTTTGATTGCATCCTATCAGGAGTGCTGCCATCCTCACTTTTGAAGTCATCACTGTGTTTTTGCAGCAGCAGCAGGGCATGCACCCCTAAGGAGTCTGATATAACCACCTGAGTAGCCTTTGCCTGGAGCAGCTTGATGGTATATGAATTTTCAAGGGAGTCCGGGATGTGGTCATTTGACTTGCATGCTGTAACACATTTCTAATATCCTGTATCTGCTCGTATTCAATGTGTGTTTCTGGAGGTCTTCCCAATAGGTCATTAAAGATGGACGTAATCATCTGAGTGAGTTGGTCGGGGTCTATTGTCTCTGGGACACCACTCACTCTGACATTGTGTCTGTGGCCCTGGTTATCGAGGTCCTCTATGCTTCTGTGCATGTCCCTGAGCTGCTGGGAGAGTGCTGTTACTACGCGCTTAGCCCCTTGTATGGCGGCCTCATGGCATTCAGTGATCATCTCCAAATTTTCTAGCCTTGCAGGTACAGCCTGCATGTTCAGGTGGAGGTCGGCTATGGCTGCAGATAGGGTGCTTTTTATATCTGCAGCTACTGCACTGAGGTCATCCAGAAAGAGGGATGAGGAGGAACGAGCAGAGATTGATTTGTGCTTTGTGCCGGTTGTCTGTGCGGGGCTGCGACTGACTCACCTCCGTACTGGAGCCCGAGGCTTGGGCGTTGTATGCCGCGACGTAGGCCACATCTTGCCAGCGGGAGCAGGACCGGAACATCTCCGATATACTCCCACTGAGCTGTGCATCATTCCCCAGGGGTGACCTGAAACAGTGACAGAGTGGTCGTGGTCTGTTTCCCCATTCTGGGCTGAGACTGCTCCCTGATAAGCTTAGTAAAGGTCAGCTGAGTAACGGAGCTGAGGAGTTAAGTGGCCATCATCCTCAATGTCCAATAATCCCTCTGTTCTACTGCTGTCAGAGGAAAGTGGTGACAGATAGCAGGATAATTCTGAGGACAGAAACCTCTGCTTGTTTGATGACTCATAGTGCCTCAATCTTTTGGGCACAATGTCCTCATGCATACCGATGATCCCTTGGGCACCTGCACCAGTTTTCAGCTGGGTTTCTTAACTCAGTAGAAAAAACAGAATCTAGCACAGTTAATAGTGTAACTCAATTTGAGTAGGAGTCTGCAGTTGGGGGCCCAAACAGAGAGACCTTGAACAAGTCACATTTCATTAGACTGGATTGCTGATATGAATCATGGCAGCAAGACAGTATGGAAAGTGCACTGCGAGAGAGGCGGTGCAAGGCAAATGGAGATTCACAACCAAAGGGGATGGTCTCTAATGCGCTTGGAGTTCAAGCAGCCTTTTTTAATTTTGGCACTTTTTGCCTTGCTGTACAGAATCTGCAGAGGACCAGTCTCTTTGCATACGGACAACAGAGCAACGGTTGCCTATACTCAGCGGGGAGGAACTCACAGCAATATGCTATTTAGAAGGATGAAACCCATAATATCTGGAACAAAAAATCATCTACAAATTCCAAAAGCAGTTTACCTCCTAAGGAATTTAAACGTAGGCAGACTGCTTATCATGTTCCAGCGAAAATACTTAAGCGCTTGGGACAGCCATATAATAGTAAACCGAGGGGGCGTGGCGTGACCAGGGAGGAGAGCGGACGCGCGGATAGAGAGCTCCGGACAACCACAGCCGAATCCTTCACCATCCTGGCGATACAGAGACGGCGGACCGGTAAAAACAATCTCACTACCTTCCCCACTGCATGACCTACAAATACACACCAAAAAAGTGCAGACTTTCCACCCCCTCCCGCACCGCGGTAGGCCGCACATCGATCCCCGGCCTAAAGTTGCGGACGCAACATACCCGCCGGAGGGAAGACAAGCCTATCGGAGCACCTCCCAGCCACCCGAGTGCACACAAAAGTCACAACAGCTGCCAATACAGGCCCCGCATCCCCACCTGAGGTGGAGAGGGCCGCGATCCGACCACAGCCCTAAAGTTGCGGCCCTATCGGCCTCCGGTCTCCGGCCCTCCACTCACATCACAATCCGCCACTGAAGCAGCGGGAAAGCAGCGGGAGAGAGATTTACGGGGGACCCAAGATCCACAACATCACATATAGGCACAAACTGCAGGGGTTCACCTGAGGGTAAGACAGTGCTCCTCCGCCATCTTGGAACACCCAGTGAAGCTAACAAAAGCTACACCCAGCACTTGCTATATCTTCTCAATCAGCAGACCTACTAGCCCAATAACCACCTGTATCTAACCCTGCAGTTAACATACCAACAGTCTCAACAGCAGTCCCCCACAACAAGTGACTTTCCCTCTGCTAATATCCTGCTCACTCAAACACAGTGCCTTACTCCTGTATTGAACTGAATGCAGCGATAATGGAGGAGTGACCATATAGAAGACAGCAGAAAGGAAGAACAGTAGCGACCAAGCCCTGGTTAGACCCACAACACCCAGGAGCTAACTCATAACATGTCCAGAAAAAGAATGGGAGAATTTAAAACCCAAAAATTAACCTCACTATTCTTTAAACCGGCCCCTACCCCTAGAGAGGAACAAAAAGACAAACCAACCAGCGAAGCCTACACAGACCTTCCTGACGATCCCAGTGACGAGGGACCCCCTCCAGCAGCACCTTCCTCACCAATACATCACATAGAAGAAAACCCTATCACAGGCAGCCCAGCCAAAGCAAGGATGAGGATTGACGCAATCACACTCCCCGCTTTAGAGACAGATCCTAAAACTGGCACCATCAGAACCCAGGGAACACTGAACCCAACAATGGCCGCGTTTCCAACAACAGGACAATCAGTCCTCGACACAACCCTCAAAGACATGCTTCTATCCCTTCAATCTTCATTGATGACTGAGCTCTCCACTCTAATCACAACACTATCCACAGATGTGAAACAGATTGACCACAGAGTTTCGTGCTTGGAGACAGGAGTGGAAGCTTGCGTCACTACCGTCAACGACATCATAGATGCGGTGGACGAAGTCAAAGAAGAACAGTCCTGGATGAGGGCGAAAATAGCTGACCTGGAGGACAGGTCTCGTCGCAACAATGTTAAGATTCGCGGAATACCGGAAACAATCCCCCCACAAGACCTCCAGAGATTTGCAAAAGAACTTATGAGGATGGTCCTCCCGGAAGCTTCGCCTCGAGACACAATAATAGACAGAATCCATAGAATTGCTAAACCGTCTCACCTTGCAGCCTCGATCCCCAGAGATGTTCTGATGCGGGTCCATTTTTTCCAAACCAAGGAAAAACTCCTGATGGCAATGAGGAAGGCTTCCAACCTACCACATCCATATGACAATCTGCAGATCTACCCAGACCTATCTAAGTACACTCTACAACTCCGCAGAGATCTAAACCCCATAACTAAAGGCCTACATAACCACAACATCCAATTTAAATGGAAATATCCGGCCACCCTCTTGATAACAAAAGACGAGACCACTCACAAAATAGACAACCTTAAAGAAGGCATGCAATTGCTCCACCATTGGGGAATAATACCCAATACCCCAAATCTAGAGACGCCTCAACATCTCACATGAATCTATCCAGACCCATCTAGACGTCTAACAGTATACCTACACCATCCAACCTTCGGAAGGAGTAACGGTAGTCCTCAAAAAGGAACCAAACCTTTT
>BLSH010192100.1:966708-977527 GCA_018402905.1 Glandirana rugosa | reverse complement strand
CCGATATGCTTCGCAAGGTGACTAGACCTGAAATGGGTTCGACTGGTGTCAACGGTACTCAAAACACGACGGGGGTCAAAGGGAACCGACCTACGTACGTACTAGAGCATCGTCAACACCCACAACCAGTCCAATTACCGTAGATAATGAGAGCCTCCCAAACCCCTAAAGGTATCGAAACACTATCGGCTAGACCGACGATTATCCTATACCCAATGATGTAAAGACACGACCACCACTTAAACTAGATACCAATTCAATTCGTTTGGATCTCGACCACTCCGAAGCTCCCCTAACAAACAATAACCTATTAGCAGCCAGATCGGCTATCACAAAGCTATGGAAATCCCCAAACCCTCCGAGAGTAATAGATGCCATTAACCTGACCAACACCCACAACTGCTACGAGATCATGCATGCATCCAGCCAAGGGAAACTGGGGGCAGCACAAAACTCATGGCAACTGTGGTCAGCTTGGGTAAAGTCCAGATCAGTGGAACGCTTCGTATAGCCACCCAAAAATAAATGAAACGCATGACGCAGATCTCTCATAGCCATCATAGCCATCCCTACGGGACACAAAATTGCTCCCCTTGGGGTGCCCTGGAGGGACTGGCCACCAAAATAAGCAATGGCTTGCGAGACGCCCCTCACCCAGCTCTGAAATGTGGGCATTGGTGGAACACGTTAATCCGTTAATCCGTTACTTCGTTAATTTGTTAATGGTGGATGGTTACTCAGCCCTCCCACCTAATACAGTTGGGGCATCACATGGAGAGTTTCTCACCAAATCCACGATCTAAAATATATATGAACGACTAAATAGACTTACCTGAAAGTAGCAGCTAACAAGTGTAAAACTACATATTCATGTGACAATATAACATGTATTATGTACTGCTAATGTTTTGAATTGAACCTGTTTATATGAAAAAGACATGAACATTATTTTATGTACTGTAATGTCTTGTAAAATCAATAAACATATTGAAACACATATAATAGTAAACCACAAATGATCTTGAACAGAAGGGAACCAAGAAGTAATAAAAACTAATTTATTCTTGGTTTTGAGCATCACACTTAAAAAACATTTAAAAATACAAGAAACAATAAAAAAATATACAAACGGTCAAGAAAATGTATCCTCAATTCTTATAGGATTGAAAGAATAAATGAAGGTTGATTGATAATGATAAAGAGCCTAAGGGGTCTGCGCCATGTTCCAGCCAAAAACAGCCTATCATGCAAGCTTCTCAGAAGCATCTTCAAAACATAGTTGGTGCAAATACCTTCCAATGGCAAATTTCTCTTTGGTAGTAAAGTGGAGTCGGTTTTATCTAAAGTGTCAGGGAGAAAATCTGGTCTGCATCTGCAGAACAAGAAACAGAGAACATCAAAGCCTTTCCCCTGCAGGTTCCATCCACCAGATCCAGAGATCTCAGAGGCGCCCATCAAACCCAGACATCAGCCTGGAGGGGGACACAGACAACCTTCCTCAAAGTGTAGGAGCCAGGATGGCACACTTGGCGGGCATCTGGGCAGAAAAGATTTCTGGGTAGAAAAAACAGACAGTCCTCTTCGCTTCCCACAGCAATCACAAATTGGGGAGAAGTATAACTCTGTGTTTTCACATCCCCAGGCAGATGGGACAAATGTTCTGGTCTCTCCTGAAACTACATTCTAGCCTAAATATCTCCCCTGATATCTCTCATAAGGGGATTCCTCTAGAGGCTGTCAAGAGAGAGCAGAGTAGCCATGGGCATTCCTCCATGTTAGTTGCGAGGGCCTTGGTTTCCCCTGAATATTCACTTCACGGTGCAGAGGCCAATTCCCCTCTGCGCATGTGCAGGCTGGACCTGCAAGCATGGCAGTTGAGGGGAAGGGCTGGAGAACCTGGGTTGCTCCAGAGTGATCTCTACCTTGTTGAAGGTTAGAGGACACTAGGCTGATGGCATCTGGGCTGAAGTCTGAAACAATTTGTGTTATTCTCGTATGTGATCTTGCCGTTCCTCTGGTAGCGACTGTGCTAGGTTTTCTCTAGACTAGAGTAGACATGGGCCTTAACCTATACTCACTGAAGTAGCAAGGGTTGGTTATATTGGCATAATTTTCGGAGGCAGTCCTGAAGATTCATCCACCAAGAGGGAGATCATTTCCAAGTAAGATCGGTCAGCATAGCAGGATTTACTTTCAGCTCAACTGGTTACTTCAACAAAGCAGCGTTTGGCTTAGGACATTACCTACAGCACAGTATCTATCGCAATATCCTCAACCAGAGGGATGTCTGGGAATCAGACTCTTGGAGCTTCAGAGAAACATAGTACTTCCTTCCCAGAAAGAGTAGGGTTGTGTCCTGTAGGTCACTCTGTACCAAGGGTAGCGACGGCCCTCTATTTAGCAGACATCTGAGCATTACCTAACTTTCCAGAAGATCACACAGGAAAGTCACGCAGTCCTGTTCAGAACCTTGAGGAAGTACCTGTCCACAATTGTTCCTTTCAGATCATCTAATGAGCCTTTCATCCTTCCAGCTGGAAGTCACCAGGGGAAGGGAGACTACTACCTCAACAAGCCTCCGTCAATGGTGGCTGCGCACTATATTAGAGTGGTTGTGGCCTCATGGGCAGCCTATTTAAAAGCTATCATGGAATGTACAGAAGTATCCTGATTGTCACAGCGTACCTGTGAAGTGTTGCAGAGTAGACCCGGGTGCCTTGTCTACAGAGGACTTTGAAGGAAGGACTATTCAGTCTTCTGTCCCATCCTAGTTAAGGATTGATTTGGCAAGTAGAACCCACCCTGTCAGCCAGTTATTTATCACTAGATACTTACCATAATTTTCCTTTCCTGACGCCAAACCATGGCAGCATATGGACCCATCCTGTACGTTTCGGTATGTGGCTTGCTACAAAGAATGGGGGGTGGCTAACCAATCCTTTTTTTATGCTATTCACTGGTCCTGAGGGAGTGGTTAATAGGCAGAGCTCTATCACTAGTATGCTGCCATGGTTTGGTGTCAGGAAAGGAAAATTATGGTAAGTTTCTAATACAATTTTCTGTTTTACATTTTTGCCTGTAACATGACAAAATGTGGAACATTTCAAGGGGTATGAATATTTTTTCAATGCACTGAAAATGTACATCTATGATGCTGTTAGATTGTGATTTATTTTAATGTATTTAGTAATTTCACACATATTATGTTCCTTTTCATCAGCTCTACCTCTTGAACCCCTGAAGAAACTCAACCAGTAAACATTGCACCTTCCATTGTCATCGGTTTTTTATCTACTATTGATTGCATTGTAACAATTAGGATTTAATCTAACTAGGAAGGTATATGGGGTAGCTGTCACTATGTATACTTCTATATACATCTAATGTTTTTATGAGGACTTGCAACACGTTAACTTTTTTAACATTTTGCTAATTCATAATAAATATATATTTTTATAATACTGGTATAATATGTTATTTCTCTGAGGGTAAAAGGATTAGCACCTTAAAAGTCCCATATAGGGGGGCATGGCTGGCGCGCACGGTGGATGGCTGACTGAGACAAGAGCTCCGGTGCCTTGAGGGGAGAAAGAGCGACGATCCGCGGAGATAGACACTGCACAATAGCAATGAGGACAGCCACAGGCACCAGAACATCCTGGCACCAGACCAGGCATGTCAAGGAAGCGACAGGGCGATTGCAAGCCCAAAAAACTGGTGGCCTATTTTCACTGGCTGGAGGGAGATGGAAGACAAGATGGCACGGGGGGCACAGCCTCCTCCTCCACACTGCACAGCAGCAACCACTACACAGAGCATCCAGAGGATGAAGGAGAGTTAGAGAGAGTGTCACCCACAAGCAGATTGCCTCTGCACAGCCCTCCCTGCTCCAGCCCGGCTAAGGCACACATGAGACTCGACACAGACGACATGGAAAGACCGGTGAGTGCTCAAAACACCCTTTCATCAGAATATGTGTCCCCCATTGCAAACTACCTCACCACTAATCAACCAGTGCTGGACACCCAGATAAAACATATGCTCCTTTCACTCCACCAGTCCCTTCAGGCAGATTTTGTCAGCAATCACTTTTAGGAGACAGAGTGAACCAAACTGAACACGCAATCTCAGATATTACATCCACAGTAAACACCATTATAGACAACAACAAAGAGGGGGAAGAGGAAAGGAAATGGCTAGGTGCCAAAATCGTGGACCTCGAGGACTGCTAGAGGAGAAATAACTTGAAATTAAGAGGGTCCCGGAAAGTGTGGCCTCCCAAGACCTCACGAAGTTCGCTTCAGACCTATTCCTCACCCTCATACCAGATTTGATGCCTTTAAAACTGACATTGACAGGAGACATTGTATACCCAAACCTTCCTTCTTGCCTAACGACATACCCAGGGAAGTCCTCATGAGGGTACATTTTTTCCCCACTAAAGAAATGATCCTTCAAAAAGTATGCTCACTGGGGAAACTACCAGATCCATATGCGAACATCCAGATATTCGAGGATCTATCCAAGCATACTCTCGACATAAAAAGACAGATGAACACAATAACCAAGACCCTCCGTAACAATAACATCTCCTACAAGTGGAAACATAAAATAAGTGTAGACCATAACGGATCAGCACACCTGATCTCAAATCTGGACAGGGGCATTACACTTTTAAAAGAGTGGGGAATCGTACCAGCCCAGGCGCCCCAACCAAGCCCTCGCACTGCACAGGAGAAACTACCACTGACATGGGTCACAACTCAACCTGGTAACCGAAAAAAAACCGCTAAAGGACAAATGAGCATTTATTCCCAGACTACATTAAATCCCCCAAGAAAGCACCGTTGTGCTGAACCAACCAGAACTGTTACCCTCCTATATGAAGGCTTCAGCCTATATAGATCATATAGGCTGTAAAATCATTTTCTTATGCTTCAAATGTTCTGTTACTCTTTCCTTTGTTCTACTCTCCATGCATGTATCGAAGAATCACCCCAATGAGACCAGCCGGAACCACACAATCGACAAGTCCTGCACTGAGCTCCAAGAAACCTGCAGAAGCTCAATACATACCAAGGGAACAGAAAATGGACATCATAACACCAGAAATGTGAGTAAATTACATCTCACACCACAACTTCTGAATGATGACACTTAAAATGATATCATTGAACACAAAAGGGCTCAACCACCCTGCAAAACGGTCATCACTATGGCGTACGGCCAAACAGTCACATAGTGACATCGTCTGCATCCAAGAGACACGTTTTCTAGAAAAGGCTACTCCAAGCTGCAAACATAAAGATTTTCCCTATGTCTTTTTGGCGTCCAACCAAGATCGAAAATAAAACGGGGTACTTATAGCCATAAACAAACACCTAGAACTCCAAAAACTGGAGACAATTACCGGCCCCAACGGCAGATTTCTCATATTGACATGCAAGATCCAGCTCTCTGAATATACCATTGTGTGCATTTATGCACCAAATACTCACCAGCTATGCTTCTTAAACAAATTAATTAAAGTTATCAATAAACATAAAATAGGATCTTTAATTATATGCAGAGATTTTAACATAGCACCCGACCAGCTATTGGACACATCTAATCCATTATCCAGAAGACAGTCGCCACTATTGGATTTCCTTAAGATCCATAACCTCTACGATGTCTGGCGATGTCTCCATACAATGGAAAAAGACTACACTTTTTTTTCAGCCCCGTATAATTCATTTTTTTTTTTTTTAAAGTTTTATTAAGAAATCTTAAGCTGCATTTACAGGAGTGGTTAAGAATAGAGTGTTATCTCAATCATTAACAATTATTCAGTAAGGATATATAGTATCCATTATTAAACAACTTTAACAGCGAGCTATTGTTCAGTAAGAAATTATCCATCTGTCAAGTATTTGATAGAGCGCACGAGTGATAGTAGAGGGTAGTCATATTACAGAAATAGATGCTTTCTTAATTTTCGAGTGTCAATTCCCTCAGTGGGGTTCAGGCTTGACCCAGATGGCACTTTTCAATCCCAGTATGGGAGCTAGTCTGTGGAGAATCTCATGTTGCTGTGTGTACAGCATGGCTTAGGGTTTAAGGTTTAAATGAGGCTCTGTGGTTGGACAGCCAAAATTGCCATTGTACGTGGAATTTGTCAGTGGACATTTGCGTTTTGGCAAATAGATATTCCATGAGAGCGTTGTCATTAAGAATAGTGACAACATCCCCCAGTTTAGGGGCTTCAGCTTGTTTCCAATTGCGAGCAATGGATAGGCGAGCAGCTATTAAGATATGTGTTACTATAGGGTGATATTTGGAGGGCCACTGGGTTAGCTCAGGGCCGAAAAACGCCATCTGGGGGGTCAGACGCTTGGGGGTTTCGGTGATGTCTTGCATTAGGGCAGCTGTGTCTGCCCAGAACTGCTTTATGACTGGGCAGTCCCACCATATGTGTAGCAATTGTCCATCTGTGTCACAGTTTCTCCAGCATTTGCGGGTGTGGGACGGGAATATCCAAGCCAATTTCATTGGGGTGTACCATCGGTGCAGTATTTTTATCAGGGTTTCCCAGTGGGAGATATTTTGTGGGGGCGGCAATTGCTCTGTGCCAGATGAGAGGAGAGATTTGTATTTGTAGTGAGGTTTCCCATTGTCGAAGATTTGGGGGGTAGTTTGTCTGCTTATGTTTTTGGAGTATTCCATAAAGGTGGGATATACCCTTAGTTTTGCTTTCCTTCTGATTGAATAGGTCCAGGATATCCTTCGAGACTGTGCTGGTGGAGGTTGGTATTTTGTTAAGGATATGACGAAGTCTCAGATATAGGTAGAAGTCAGACTTATTGATGTCAAAGAGTTCCTTCGGATGTTGGAAGGGCACAAGTTGGTCCTGGTGGAATAAGTCTCCAATTTTGTTAAGACCTTTTAGGATCCATTTATGTATGGGTAAGTCTGGTGAGGGGATTTTTAAGGTTTATATTGGGAGTTGATAGAGAGCTTGAGGATGTATCCCTGCTCCAGGTTGGAGGATTGATTTGCAGTTAGTGAATGTGCCATTTATTGTTGGCAACACTGGGTGGTCTGGTGTATGTCCCATCCATATAGAGGATAGAGTCCATGAGGGGTTCTGCACTAAGGCGTTCGCTTCAATCAGGGTCCAAGGAGAGTGTGAGTCCATGGTCCAGTGTTTCCTGCTCTGATCAGGGATGGTTGCCTTGTAGTATATTTGAAGGTCAAGAACTCCCAGACCTGCATATGCCTTAGGAGTACAGAGCAATGTGGACTTAAAGCGGGGTTTACATGCTGCCCAGATAAAGGTGTTGAATATTTTTTGTGGTCTTGAAATGTCTGACTTTAAGAGCGGTAATGGCAGAGTCCTAAAAGCATACAACACATGTGGGAGTAGGAACATCTTGGACAGGGCTATTTGTCCTGCCCAGGAGGCCCCAGTTGATATAAGAGCTTTGGCTATTCCCTGTAATTTCTGTTCCAGAGAGGCAAGGTTAGTTCTGAGAAGGGTATTAGAGGGTGACATTAATTGAATGCCCAGATAGGTGATCATAGTGATGAGTTGGGGGCCCAGGAAAATAGGGCAGAGGCTGTAATAGCTTTTATTTGTGGAGTGAGAGATATACCTATTATGGCCAATTTTGAATGATTCAATTTGTACATGGATATTTGACTGAATTGATGTAGTAGATTACACAGAGGGGGGAGTGAGTTCAGGGAATCTGTGAGCCAAATGATGATATCATTGGCATAGAGGCCGATTTTGTGGGAGGTTTGACCTACTGTCAGGCCTGCTATATCTAGGTGTGATCTGATATCTTGTGCCAGTGATTCGATTGCTAATGCGAACACCAACGGGGACAGCCCTGCCTTGTCCCGTTGGTGATCGAGAAGGGAGTCGATACCATGCCGGAGGTGAGTACCCTTGCACTAGGGGATAAGTAGAGTCCTAGGATAGTTTGTAGGAATGGCCCCTGTATTCCAAATTTTTGCAGGACATCTTCTAGGTAAAGCCAATTAACTCTATCTAATGCCTTCTCTGCGTCCAGTGATATCAGCAGAGAAGGCGTTCGATTTTGCTCTGCCCAGTGGATCAGGTCTAGGAATCGTCTGGTGCCGTTTGAGGCTTGATGGGAGGGTATGAAGCCCACCTGATCTGGATGGATGAGTGCTGGGATATAGTTGGCCAGACGGCTGGCTAAGAGTTTCATGTAAAGTTTGAGATCTGTGTTAAGTAAAGAGATTGGGTGATAATTAGCTGGGTCATGGGCGGGTTTACCTGCTTTGTGTATTGTGGTTATCACAGCTTCCAGGTTTTCAGAGGGGATTTCTCCAGTGCATAGGAATTCATTGAACAAATGTGTTAGGTGGGGTACTAATTGATCTGCATATGTTTTATAATACTCATTAACAAAGCCATCTGGTCCCGGGGCCTTATGTAGAGGGAGGCTTCTAATAGCCATGAGTACCTCCTGGGTTGAGAACGGGGTAGAAAGTAATTTCAGCTGTGAGGGGGAGATCTCTTGAAGGTTGAGTGGGTCAAGAAAGTCTCTAATTGCTTGTTGAGCGTGGGTGCGGCTCATTTGGGAATTGAGAGAGATTATAGAGTTTTGAACAGAAAGCGCTGACGCTGTCAGCTATTTCTCTTGGGTTAGTGAATTTATTTCCCTGTCCATCCAATAGGAATGGTATCCTAGATTGAGCCTCTCTATGCTTGTATTGCTGGGCTAGAAATTTGCCAGCTTTATTTCCTTGGGAGTACCATGTGAGTCGTAAACGTCTCAGGTAATAGTCATAGTTTTTCTGGATATAGGCGCTAAGGTTATTTCTTAATTTACTTAGTTCATTCGAGTGTGATTGGGAGGGTGCTTGCTTATTTACTGTCTCTAATGTCCTAATTTGTGTCAGAAGAGAGTCAATGTGCTGGGTTCTTTTTTTCTTTTCCTGGGCCCCGTATTTCAATAATGTTCCCCTCAGGACTGATTTGTGAGCATTCCAGAGAATTGATTGTTTAGCAACTGTGCCAGTATTAGTAGAGTAGAAGTTAGAGATCTCAGATCAGACCTATTCTCTTGTCTCCTCAGTCGTTAATGTGGTTGGGTTCAAGCGCCATCTGGTGCTTCTGGGTATCATGGCAGATAGTGCCAAGGTAATAGATATTGGTGCGTAGTTGGGCCATTTTGGTCCAATCTCGGATCTAGTGATTTCCTGAAGCAAGACCTTGGAGGTCAGGAACAGTTCGATCCTCGAATATGACCTTTGAGTGTTGGAATAAAAGGAATAGTCCCTCTCAGTACCATGTTGGCATCTCCATGGGTCGTACCAATCCTCTAGGGAGACTATTAAGGCCAGAGCAGTGGATCACCTCCATTTCGTGTTGGAGGTGTCCAATTGGGGGTCTATGATTTCATTGAAATCACTGCATAGGATAATTTGAGCTTTGGGGTAGTGTTGTAGCCTTTGGAGGACTTTCGTATAAAAGAGTTTTTGATGTGTATTTGGAGCATAAACATTTGCTATGATCAAAGGGTGGTTGTTGAAAGTGGCTGAAAGGATCAGGTATCTGCCTGCGGGATCTGTGTCGATGTTGTGTAGAGTAAAGACAACTGCTGATCGAACTGCGATCAGGACCCCTCTGGCTTTTTTTATCGGCCCTTGCTTGGAAACAGTGTGGGGATGATTTATGCGAGCATGGGGGGGGGGTTCTGAAAAATGCATCTCTTGGACTCATAGGATATCGGCTTTTTGAGAGATAGCTTCTCTCCATAGAAGGGATCTTTTTTTTTTTTTTTGAAACTTAAATTTTATTTTGTACGATAGAAAACATATACATGCGATATAAATTGCATTCGTATACATACAGAAAGACACCGTACAGATCGTTATGCATATTATACCTTGGGCTCAAAAGAGCTTTAACCTTATTGCATAGAGAAGTTACAAATCAGTCACTTATGGTCTATGGGCCGCGCGGGCCGGATCCCCCGCCCCCGGGTAGGAGACGAGGGGTCCCGCCCGCGCAGGACCACAGGCGCCAATGAAGGCTAGGAAACAAGAAAAAAAAAAAGAAAGAGTATTGGAGAGCAGGTATGGCCTATCAACTGTGACAATTAATAGTGCAGTGCATAGGTGCTCAGTAGGAGTCGCTGTTTAGGATGGTAAGGTGCACTTGGGATGTTGCAACCAGAGGATCCATCTTTTCCGGAAGAGCGGAATTTGGAGGTGAGCCTTGGCGAACATGTGTTCCATGAGGCATTGGTTGTTGAGGCTGTTGAATACCTCCTCCATAGAAGGTGGGTTAGGTGATTTCCAATTTCTGGCGACTGACAGTCGGATAGCAATGAGAATATGTGCTAACAGAGCATGGGTATTAACAGGCCAGACATCGAGATCCAGGCCAAATAATATCATTTGCGGAGAGAGAGTTGCTTGTGTGTGGAAGAGGCCTGAAAATAGTTTTGTGATATTGTGCCAGAGATGAGCCAGTTTGGGGCATGACCACCAGATGTGAATGGTGGTGCCTTTTTGCTTGCAGAGTCTCCAGCAATGCGCATAAAAGTCCGGAGAAGGTGTGTGTTCGTTGAGAGAGAGGCGTTTACTATAATAAACCGGACCTAGAGCTACAGACCGGACAATTATGGGTACGAGACAATCGTGTATAAGAGTAACGATAGGCTGACAGTCAGCGGTCTTTAACCTTTAGTGGATTGGGTGGAAGATACCTCCTCCATAAGTTGTCGGAGTTGTTGGTTACGGAGTACCTTGTGTACAAGCGGTTCCGAGTGGAGGTTTAAGGCGAGAAGGCCTTTTC
>BLSH010192100.1:924492-952656 GCA_018402905.1 Glandirana rugosa | reverse complement strand
CATATACTTATGTTATTTAGGACGTGCTCCTGAAATTTATTTATTTATTTATTTTCTGACGTCGGAAGGCAATAGAAGGATGACCTCCTTCGTCATTATTTTACATTATTATCCTCACCGCGACAGAAATTTGGTTGTTTCACAAACACAATTTTTATATTTATGATACACGTTCTTTCCACGAATGTCACATTTCTTTACGTTTTAGGTATTTGTTACGGTAAATACCGATTATGACTTCTACACATAGTTTTACTAAAATTTTTTACATTATTAAGTTTACACGTTTCTTGGGACTAAACTATCAAACTTTACACTTTTATAGCTCCTGAAATATATTTGAACTCTCTTGTATATATTTGCATACCCATTAGTACTCAGAATCTGATGTTTTAAAAATTCACCTTTTACTTGACATCCACTTTATATAACCATTTATTCACGGACAATCTTCATTTTAAAAAATTTTTTTTCATTTATTTATTCCATTTTCACATTTCAAACTATCAAATCAGGGTTCTTTGCACATTTGAATTATTACATTTTTTAAAATCATTTTGATACACATCTTCAGTATTAGCCATAAATGGCATTGTTTATGGATTTTGCATTTCTTTACACTGTAAGCACCTTTCTTGCACATAGTATTTATATTTTTAACACAAACACTTTGTTGGTTTAAAGACAGCGCCACTCCTATTATTACATTTTATTACTGCTTCCTCCAGTAGGAAGATAACGGAAGGCTGCAGTCTTTTATTTATTTATTTATTTAAAGTCCTCGTGCAGGATTTATTGTATTCATATACTGCTGTCCATCTAGTCTGCTACAGCTCCAGCTCTGCTGTCCATCCAGTCTGCTACAGCATCCTGCTCTGCTGTCCATCCAGTCTGCTACAGCTCCAGCTCCGCTGTCCATCCAGTCTACAACATCCAGCTCTGCTGTCCACCCAGTCTGCTACAGCTTCCAGCTCTGCTGTCCACCCAGTCTGCTACGACACCCAGCTCTGCACATCTTTACCAACTCATTGGAAGCCTATTGGCTGACTACTGCTACTGGAGTAACTAACAGACACTCTCAGCCCGTCGTGCTCCTGTGACTGCTGTCCCCACTACCAGTGGTCTGGGAGTCGGAGTTGTATGGGAGGTCTCCCTCTACCATCAGGCTCACATCCCAGGTATGTAACAGTACCAAACAGCCATGACTGAGCCTGCAAGAGGGACCTCTCAGATGGGTGACATTTGCCAGCACCTTGCTGCCCTTACTCAGGCAGTGCACACTACAGGCTGGATACACCCCTTTGGAAGAGCGGGTGCAGGCCATCTCTCCCTCAGCAACAGCTGCAGACCCTGCACCAGACGCCAATTCTTCCTCTACCCAAGCCGGGATGTCTGCCAGTCACACAGTAGTGATGGTACCCCCTGAACCCAGGGTACCTATTCCAGAGTGATTCTCTGGTGATCGGGGAAAATTCAGAGCTTTTCACAATGCCTATCAGCTCTTCTTTGCTCTTCAGCCAGGGACTGTTTCAGTAGAAAGTACCAAAGTGGGGTTTTTTATTTCCCTCTTTCAAGGAGAGCCACAGTCCTGGGCTCACTGGTTACTGGAGGAAAACCATGGACAGCTGAACACTATGCAAACATTCTTTGATACCATGACCCAGCTTTATGATGACCCACAACATACCAACACTGTTGAGGCAGCACTGCATGCACTCCAGCAAGGCCACAGACTATGTCACAGACTTTAGGCGCTGGAGTGCCCTTCATCAGCTGGAATGACTCAGCCCTACGTCATCAGTTTCGCTTGGGTCTGTCGGAGAATTTAAAAGATAAACTTGCTCGAGCTGGGGTGCCCAACTCACTAGAATTACACTTTCTATAAAATTGACCATCGCCTGAGAGAACGCTGGTCTGAAAGATCTTCTCAGCACTTCTGACCTACCTGAATGATGCCAAGGGTTCCCGCTTCTGCTCACCCAAATACAGTCCACAGGAACCCCACTCCAACTACTGTGGAAAACCCTGAACCTATGCAACTGGGCCTGCTCTGTAACTCACTTTCTCCTGAAGAGTGCCAATGCAGACAGGCCAACAATCTATGCATGTATTGTGGAGAAGCAGGTCACTTTGTGCGCACCTGTCCTGCCAAGCTGCCTAAGTCTCTTTCTCTTTCTTCTTTGAACCAATCATCACCACCTATCATGTCTGCCAGCTCAAATCATATCACTCTGCCTGTGTCTTTCCAGCTCCCCTGAAGATCCGTGTCCGTGACAGCAATTATTGACTCAGGAGCCTGCAGCTGCTTTATTAATCTGTCCTTTGCGGTCCAACAGCACATTCCCTTGCAAACCAAAGAACAAGGACTAACAGTCTTTCTGGCTGATAGGTCTCATATTAAATCGGTACTGGTCATTAAATAGACCCCACCTATACTAACTACCACCTCCACCAACCATCAGGAATTGCTGTGTTTGGACGCAATCTCATCACCCTTATTCCCTATCATCTCAGACCTACCCTGGTTACAGGCTCACAACCCACTGATAGACTGGAAGTCCAGAAGCATCCACTTTTCCTCACCCTACTGCCAGCAGCACTGCACAGAAACGCCAGCTCAGTCACCTACAGTCATGCTATATGTGGATACAAATTCTGAGTTACGTCAGATAGTACCCCATTTGTATCATGAATTTATGGATGTTTTAGTAAATGGGGAGCTGATACTTTACCCCCGCACAGAGCATATGACTGTCCCATTGAGCTCCTGCCTGGGTCCGAAATTCCATTTGGCCGCATTTTTCCCCTGTCAGAACAAGAGTTGGGAGCTTTAAAAGATTATATTGACAAAAATCGGGAGAATGGGTTTATCTGTCCGTCTACCTCACTGGCTGGAGCAGGTATATTCTTTGTAGAGAAAAAGGATCACTCCCATGCATTGACTATCGTGATTTAAATAAAATAACGATAAAGAACCACTATCCCCTTCCTTTGGTTCCCGAGTTGTTTCAGAGACTTAAAACCGCCAACATCTTCACAAAACTAGATCTCAGGGGAGCCTATAACTTGGACAGAATATGGGATGGTGATGAGTGGAAGACTGCATTCCATACGCGTTTCGGGCACTTTGAATATCTGGTCATTCCATTTGGGCTCTGCAATGCCCCAGCCACCTTTCAATATTTCATCAATGACATTTTCAAAGACTTTTGGACATTTTTGTTGTCGTTTACCTAGACAACATCTTGATATTCTCAGTGTCATTGGAGGTACACTATGGGCATGTCAAAAGTCTTCTGAAATGGCTCCGCCAGCATGGCTTGTATGCTAAAGCCGAAAAATGTCACTTCGAACAACAGAGCATCCATTTCTTGGGTTTAATCATCTCCCCTGACGGGGTAAAGATGGACCCGCAAAAGGCCACTGCAATACTGGAATGGCCAGCTCCCACAGATAAGAAGGGAATACAACACTTTGTGGGTTTTGCTAATTTTTATCGCAAATTCATTTAAAACCTTTTCAGCCATCATCCACCCCATCACACAGCTTACCAAGCAGGGTGTCCATTTCCATTGGAATCCTGAGGCACAAAGTGCCTTTGACACATTAAAAGAACATTTTACTATTGCTCCAGTGTTGAGTCATCCAAATTCCACACTACTCTACATTGTGGAGGTGGATGCTTCAGAAAGTGCAGTCGGAGCTATTCTCTCACAGTGACAAGGTCTCAAAGAGGTGACTCATCCAGTGACATTCTTTTCACGCAAACTCTCACCAGCCGAAAGAAGCTACAACATGGGAGATCGGGAGCTCCTGGCAATCAAGGTTGCCCTAGAAGAGGGGAGCTACCTACTGGAGGGGGCATCCCATCCAATATTGGTCTACACAGATCATAAAAACTTAGAATACCTATGATCTGCAAAACACCTCAAACGATGTCAGGCCCGTTGGGCGCTTTTCTTCTCAAGGTTTTCATTTCACATAACCTACTGGCCCAGATCCAAAAACACTAAACCTGATGCCTTGTCTTGCATGTTTGAAGATTCAAAAGGACATTGTAATACCAGATACTATTCTGCCAGCTGGAAACTTTTTACTGCTACACACTGACTTCTCTCCCAACAACAGCATGCCTCCACAGGAGTAATTAGCCCCCCAGGGACTACTCTGCAAGCAAAGAAGGGACTGTGGTGGAAATAAGGGCAGGTTTTTGTTCCAAGAGCAAGTTCAAACCCTAGTTTTAAGGGTCTGCCATGACCATCCCTTAGCGGGCCGTTTTGGTATTCATAAAATTACAGTATTAGTACAACGCTCTTTCTGGTGGCCTGGATTAGAAAAGGACTGCAAAGCCTATGTAAACACATGTACTACATGCATCTGGAGTAAGAGTTCTCGCAACAAAGCCTGGGGATTGCTGAGACCCTTGTCCATACCAGACAGGGCCTGGATAATGATGTCCATGGACTTCATAGTCAAACTTCCTCCTTCTGAAGAATGTACCACAATCGCTTTTCAAAAATGGCCCATTTTATTCCTCTAAACGGTATACCATCGGCCATAGAGACTGCTCAAGTCTTTATAAAAGAAATTGTTAGACTCCATGGAGTTCCTGCAAACATTGTTTCTGACCGTGGCATCCAATTTACGTCCAGATTTTGGAGAGCCTTATGCAGAACCCTACACATTGAACTTTCCTTTTCTTCTGCTTACCACCCACGACGGACCAATGGACAAACAGAGTGAATTAACTTAGAACAATACATCAGGTGTTAAATTTCTTTCGTCCAAGACAACTGAGTATCATTATGTCAACCACTCCTCCAACAATCTCGGTTTTTTACCAACTACGGATTCCATCACTCCTTCCTACCTAATTTGATCACTGAATTTCCAGTTTCGGCAGTTCAAAACACCGTGGACTTCTTCTCCCATAATAACCTTTTGTTGCAGGAAACATCACCAAAGCACAGGAAGGCAGTAAGAGGTCATTCGACAAAAGAAGGGGAGAGCTGATCTTGCAACTTGGAAACCAAGCTTGGCTTTCTACGGCCAATTTGAAAATGATGTGTCCATCAAGGAAACTGGCACCAAGGTTCGTAGGACCATTTCCAGTAAGGAGAAAAATTAATGACGTTTCTTTTGAATTAGCCTTACCTGAGTCATTTAGAATACACCCAGTGTTTCATGTGTCTTTATTAAAACCTGCAGTACCAGATCCATTCACTGACCGTAGCTCAGGTCATCCGGGAACCTGTGATGATTAGTGGGAATGAAGAATTTGAAATAGAAGCAATTCTTGATGGTAGAAGAAGAGGAGGTCAGATACAATATCTGGTTAAATGGAGAGGTTATGGCCCAGTAGAAAATTCCTGGGAACCAGCACAAAATGTACATGCTACTAACTTAATCCGTGCCTTTTTCTGCAGGAACCCTCAAAAGAAGCACCAATTGGGCTGCCCGTAGGAGGGGGGTAATGTCAGTAAGCCCATAGAGCAGGAGCGCAATCAAGACGCTCATGTATGCGCACTAGCACATTGCGGCGCGCACACATGCGCAGTCGCGCTATGGCACGCGCGCTTGTCAATGATGAACACTCTGGGAGGCCTATTTAAATCAGGTTGCTGCTGAGTCTCATTGCTGTTTGGCAATGAGTGATCCCCTGAGATCTGTGCTACTCTGTGACTTTGATCCAGCCTGTCTCCAACCTTATGATTGTCTGCTGCCTGTCCTGACACCGGCTTGCCTTGACCCTGCTTACTGATTATCTGTTTGATCCACGGTTGACTTCGGTTTGTGACCTGACCTTCCTTTGCCTGCTGTTTACTCCTGATCCGCATGTCTGTTGCTGAACCAAGCCTGTCCGACTGTCCATCCAGTCTGCTACAGCATCTTGCTCTGCTGTCCATCCAGTCTGCTTCAGCTCCAGCTCCGCTGTCCATCCAGTCTGCTACAGCATCCAGCTCTGCTGTCCATCCAGTATGCTACAGCTTCCAGCTCTGCTGTCCATCTAGTCTGCTACAGCTCCAGCTCCACTGTCCATCCAGTCTGCTACAGCATTCTGCTCTGCTGTCCATTCAGTCTGCTACAGCTCCAGCTCCGCTGTCCATCCAGTCTGCTACAGCATCCAGCTATGCTGTCCATCCAGTCTGCTACAGCTTCCAGCTCTGCTGTCCATCCAGTCTACTACAGCACCCAGCTCTGCACATCTTTACCAACTAATCGAAAGCCTATTTGCTGACTACTGCTACTGGACTGACTAACAGACACTCTTACCCCATCGTGCTCAAAAAATACAGCCTAGGCCATCTTTATGTGGAGCAACAATTATTTTTTCAGATCCTCAGTTAGTTCTTTGCCATTTGATACTATGTTGAACTTCCAGTGACCAGTATGAGAGAGTGAGAGCGATAACATCAAATTTAACACACCTGCTCCCCATTCACATCTGGGACCTTGTAACACTAACAAGTCACATGACACCGGGGAGGGAAAATGGCTAATTGGGCCCAATTTGGACACTTTCACTTAGAGGTGTACTCACTTTTGTTGCCAGCGGTTTAGACATTAATGGCTGTGTGTCGAGTTATTTTGAGGGGACAGCAAATTTACACTGTTATACAAGCTGTACACTCAATACTTTACATTGTAGCAAAGTGTCATTTCTTCAGTGTTGTCACATGAAAAATGTGAGGGGTGTACTTTGTGAGATACTGTAAGAGGAGAAAGATGTGGCTTTAAGCCAAACCCCTTCAAGGGGATATCCTCTGCATACAGGAGACTTTCCCAGCAATAAAGTGCCCAAATGTACAAATAAGGGGTACCTATATATCTTCATGACCAAAGCCCAAGAAAAGAAGAGGGGTGTCCTTGTTGCCATTAAATACTCAGCCTCTTTTAAGCAGCACAAATGTTTTACGAACCCCCATGGCGGATATATCACCTTAATGTGTGACCTGAATAATTCCATATATACTATAATGAATTTGCATCCAGCTAATGCTGCCCAAGTGTTCCCCACATCTAACCTATATCAAACTTCTAAAATGGGTTTAAAAAATGCAACAGGGATATTTAATTAAATTATGTGTGGAGATCTTAACTTCTGTATGGGCCATTCTGTAGATAATGCAGCCAATACCCACATGATTAGATGCCATTTTAAGCCATTAAACCTGTATGCACAGTGCAGAGCTCCAAGATGCCTGGCACTGCCTACACCCTACTGAAAAGAACCATACTTTCCTCTCTACAGCTTGTAGATCATGCTCTATGATTGACATGTGTTTTATGGACTTGCAATTAATGCATAAAGTATCTCAAGTCAAAATTTTAATAGAATTCTAACCCTGACTGCAGCTAGGAAAAAAAGAATGAAAATGCAGGCTGGACGTAACATGATGTCCTTCAGAACAAGCCGCTCGTGCACGCCCACAGGGGTGCAGAGAGCAGGGATTGGTAGTGCAGCGTGGCACTTGGACACACCGCATCTCTGATTACAGTAAAGAGCCTATGACATAGGCTCTTTACCATGTGATCAGCTGTGTCCAATCACAGCTGATCACAGTGTAAATAGGAAGTGCTGGCTATTGGCATTCCTCTATTCACACTGATGCATGAGTAGAAGAGAGCCAATAAATGGCTTTCCTGACTGGGGGGATCTGCACTGATAATCAGTGCAATGATTATCAGTGCAGCCCCATCAGCGATGGCCATTAGTGATGCACACCAGTGCCCACCAGTGAAGCCAATCAGTGCCCATCAATGATGCCAATCATTGCCCATCAGTGATGCCTTTCAGTGCTCATCAGTGATGCCTGTCAGTGCCTCCTCATCAGTGCCACCTATCAGTACCCATTAGTGCTGCCCATCAGTGACCATCATTGCCCATCAGTGCGGCCCATGAGTACACATCAGTGCCCATCATTGTCGCATATCAGTGCCCATAAAGGCTGCCCATCAGTGCCACCTACCAGTGCCCATCAGTGCCATCTATCAGTGCCACCTATAAGTGCCCATCAGTGCTGCATATCAGTGCCTCCTCATCAGTGCCCATCAGTGCCGCCTAATCAGTGCCTACTAGTGCAGCCTCATCGGTACACATTAGTGAAGGAGAAAACTTGCTTGTTTACAAAATTGTATTACAGAAATGAGGAAAAACATTTTTTTTTCAAAATGTTTGGTCTTTTTTCGTTTGTTTAGCAAAAACAACAAAGGAAGCTGCATCTGTCTCAAAAAATTATAAAAATGTAGTACCAATTACTGCTGTGTACAGCATTGCATGGCCGTGCATATTTTCTTTATCTTAAAGCAAAATTTAGTGTCAAGTTAAAGCTGAGCTCCAGCCAAACATATATAAACAGAAACCACCAATTAAAATACAATAACAGCATTAGCTTTTGCTTCAAGATCAGAATTAATATTGAAATTTCCCTTAAAAGCCCATCTTTTTAACACATGTATTTAGTCTGATGGCCATCATCATTCAACCCACTTCCTCTGAGATTGGCCATCCTAGACCTGCTCCAACCTGTGAGTGGACAGTGAAAAGAAAAGCAGCTCATGGGTGAACTCATCTCTCTGTAACTGCAACTTTTTTGCATTCTTTTATTTAAGAGATTTAAAGTTTTACAATGCAGAGAAAACACATGAAAACCATTTACTACAAACAGCAGTAATATATAAACAAATATTGAAATAATAAAGTAAAAAAAAACAAATAAAATAAATACTGATAGGAAAAAATATTATGGACAAAGATGAATACATTGTTATAGTATATATTGCATGACATGAGATTTCACAATCAATTATGAGGTAATATAATCCAGGAAAAGAAAAGAAAAAAGTAGTATAGCGATGAGGGGGAAGGGTGGAGGTGTTAGATAGATTAGTACCCCTGATCCAATCGGGAACAATAATTGGTCCATAGATATAAATATAACATATAGGCAAGGAATGATTAAAAAAAAATCTACCTTAAGGGCTCCCCAAAGAAGAGAAGAGGGGAAGAGTTAGTCAGGATATGGATGTATTCTTGGATTAGCATGCTTCTTATCAATGCATAAACTGATTGGCTCCTTGTGCTACCACTTCCTCTTACACTCTAGTCATGCTTTACGGGGACTGCAACAGGATACCAGGTTAAATGAAGGTACTTACACAAAGGTATTAAACACACATTTATTGATGTACAGAGGTATACAAAGTTTTATTTGTTTGTGTCATTTCTATCGACCAAAAGTGTAGGCACAACCTAAACATGAAAATGAACCCTTAACATTTAACCTAAAACTTAACCAGCAATTATAACCCTCATTTTTTTCATTACTTGCTCCGTACAATCCTCCTCTTCCTGGGTTCCCGCTGGTGCTCTTTGCCCCTCCCCCTTGCTGAGTACCACCATAGCATAGGAATTTGTGCATGCTAACTCCCAAGCTCCACTTTCTTTGTCCAAGAGGTGTCCATAAGACACACAGAGCATGGCTAAGCCCTGCCCCCACTCACCCTCCTCACTGGCTGTGATTGACAGCAGAAGCTACTGCTACTGCATCTCAGTCAATGAGGAAGAAGAGACCCAGGGGAGCCTTAGCTTGTGTGCACATCACTGGATCGACATTCAACTTAAATGTTAAGGGGGGTAAACCTAACCCCTATCCTAAACCTAACTCCTAAAATGCTATAATAGCCTTGGTGCTAAATGTTATCAGTTCATTGTAACCAATGCTGAACCTTGTAAATAACACAATATTGCCAATGTGGTTGTGCCATAGGTCATGGGGAAGTTATAACTAACAAGTTGAAGTGAAACGAGAAGAACATAGTAGTCCCACACTCAGTTATGAAATCATGGTAAGCTTTATAACAGACAAGTCTTTTGCACTCTTGCCATAAAAATGGAATGTTCACGCTTCTTAAAAAGGAACATTAGCGCATTGTTAAGTTACACTTCTCACCAGTTTGTTGTTAACAATGTCTTTCAGCAGCAGCAGAAGCACCAGCTACTACTGGGCATTTAATTGCTTTCTACCTGCAGTGCTAGGCCAAAACTGCAAGCTACTGTAGGATTTGGCAGAAAAAGATATAGTCCAGAGTAACTGAACTGCTCCCTTGCTCCTGAGAACTTGAAGAGGTTATAAACCTTCAAAATACGAAATAAACAAAGCATATCCTCACATAACCTGGTGTGACTGTACAATATACTGTATTTGAAATAGATGAGTAAATTGATGGCGCTATAAAAACTACCTGCAATAAATAAATAAATACATGAATATAATATAATGTAATATAATATAATATAATACCTAACTGCCTTGATCCATAGCACCTAGTGAAGATCCTGACCACTCTCTCCTTCCTCTGCAGTATGCATGGTATGGGTCACCTCTGGCAGTTTTCTCCATCACCAAGCATTTCATGGTGGTGCCCCCTACCCCCAGTTTTAACACAGAAAGTCATTGACAGCCTCACTGAACCGATGACGTGCATATTTACTAGTGAGAATGTGTAGAGTGAGTGTGTCTGATTGCCTACACTTAGGTCTCAGATTACACTCAGCTCTCTGCTCTGTGATGAGATCAGATCCCTGCCTGCTGCCTCTTGGAAGATAATAAATCTTATCTGTGTACTTTAGTGGGCCCTGAAGGAGAGATGGCTGCAGATAAAGAGGTACAGCTTATGTGGGATCATTTGCTTCATGATTGTAACCTGAGGCTTGTCATTTCAGTGGGCTTATGTAAAGGAATATTACAAATTTAACCACTTTAACTTCATGGAGTCAGTGTCCTCATAGCTTTAGAATGTGTCAGATTAAAAGCAATGCCATGAATTTTTAAAAAGAGGAGCAGTTTTTTAGCTTTTCTCTTAAAGCGGAGTTCCGCCCAAAAGTGGAACTTCCACTTTAAGTGTAGGTGACCCCCTGACATGCAACAATTGGCATGTCATTTTTTTTGGGGGGGGGGGGCAGGGACCCTGTTTTGACAGGGTCCCAGCTCCACTTCCTCTCCTGGTGCCATGGAACCGGAAGGAAGTTCACCTGTCTCCCCTCCCTCCCAGCGATCTTTTGGGACATGTCACAGGTCCCGGAAGATACACTGGTCATTCACAGTGCTCAGCACAGCTCGTGCATGCACAGTGCGTGCCCGACTTTGAAGCTAAATCTGGGTGCCCCCACACTTGTGATGCCAGCGTCACATGGAGGAGGGCGAGAGAAGCAAGGCAGCGGGCGGCTGCATCGCTGGGGCGTGGGACAGATGAGTGTCTGATTATTAAAAGTCAGCAGCTACACTTTTTGTAGCTGCTGACTTTTAAAAGGGTGGAACTTCGCTTTAAGAACTTTATAAAGAGTCTTAGTGGGAAAACTTTGCAATGGATTTCTTCAACCCAAACTGGATCATAGAGTCAAATCAGCCAAATCAGGAGGTGGGAAGCATTTCTAAATGGCTCGCTCATTGCTAATTCTGACCAGTTTTATACAGCTCCTCAGCTACTGGCATGAGAATTCTGTTTGCCAAGTGTTCAAGATTTGCTTGTTTTTGAAAGCTGCGCTTAAAAGTGCAAGAAAAGTGCAGAAGCCTTTGTATACAAACATTCTTGCTTAAATATTAACCTAAAAGGTTTTAAAGCTGATTTACATTGTGTTTCTTCAAGTTGTCAAGATATAACCATATCTTAAATTTGCATTGCATTAGGGGATATTTCCTTCCTATTTCTTTTGATCTTGTCTTCTGAAGTAATTTAACACAATTCTAATTTTCTTTTGCATTCGGGGTGCTCTCCATCCATGGAAGTGAGTTATGTGTATTCAAGTGGCACATCTTATGAATCTTGTTAAGCTTTACCTCCTTACAGCTCCTACTGACGGAATATTTAATCACAGAAATGAGTTGGCAGATATGATATACAATGTGGTTAAACCTTGCAGCATGTGTCTTCACCAGCAATTGAGGAACAGGTGAATTTGCCATTTATCAGTCCTATCTTGACAGCTTTGCATAACCTTCTGTTTTCTTACTTATTTATGAAGATTAAAGGTGCTTTAAATCAACAGTTTTCCTGTAGATACATCATCTTTATTTCCAAAGTGGCAATTTTTTCATCATTTACATAGTCAGTAAAATACAGCAACTCATTAAAAGGAAAGCCAACTTTGGAAGAAATTACTTCTGAAAAAAAAGACATGCTTAGCTACACTGATTAACAACAATTGAAGTTTTAACTTAAACTATAACTCATTTTCAAACAAGTGTATACAAGTGTATTAGAATCAGTGTGTTTAGCAACAATATACACTCACCGGCCACTTTATTAATTAGTCAATTACATGACAGCAACTCAATGCATTTAGACATCTAGATGTGGTGAAGATGACTTTCTGAAGTTCAAACCAAGCATCAGAATGGGGAAGAAAGGGGATTTAA
Source organism: Glandirana rugosa (assembly GCA_018402905.1). NCBI lineage: Eukaryota > Metazoa > Chordata > Amphibia > Anura > Ranidae > Glandirana > Glandirana rugosa. The sequence goes on along the minus strand of BLSH010192100.1, from coordinate 940,237 downwards.
GTGACTCTGAATGTGGCATAGTTGTTGGTCTGAGTATTTCAAAAACTGCTGAGCTACTGGGATTTTCATGCATAACCATTCCTAGGATTTACAGAGAATGGTCCGAAAAAGAGAAAATATCCATTGAGCAGCAGTTGTGTGGATTAAAATGGCTTGTTAATGTCAGAGGTCAGAGGAGAATGGGCAGACTGGTTTGAGACTATAGAAAGACGACAGTAACTCAAATAACCAACCAATGTATGCAGAATACCATCTCTGAATGCACAAAACATTGAACCTTGAAACAGATGGGATAAAGCAGCAAAAGACCATACCAGGTGTCATTCCTGTCAGCTAAGAACAGGAAACTGAGGCTACAATTTGCACAGGCTAACCAAAATTGTACAATAGAAGATTGAAAAAAAGGTTGCCTGGTCTACTGAGTTTTGATTTCAGCTGCGACATTCAGAAGGTAGTCTCAGAATTTGGCATAAACATGAAAGCATGGATCTGCCTCATATTGACAGTTGAAGCTTGTGGCGGTGGTGAAATGGTGTCGGGATATATTCTTAGCACACTTTGGACCCCTTAGTACCAATTGAGCATTGTTTAAAAGCTACGGCTTACCTCAGTATAGTTGCTGACCATCCCTTTATGACTGCAGTGTACCCATCTTCTGATGGCTACCTCCAGTAGGATAATGCATCATATCACAAAGCTCAAATCATCTCATACTGGTTTCTTGAACATGAGAATGAGTTCACTGTACTCCAATGGCCTCCACAGTTACCATATCTCAATCCAATACAGCACTTTTGGGATGTGGTTGAATGGGAGATTTGCATCATAAATGCGCAACCGACAAATCTGCAGCAACTGCATGATGCTATCATGTCAATATGGACCCAAATCTCTGAGGAATGTTTCCAACACCTTGTTGAATCTATGCCATGAAGAATTAAGGCAGTTCTGAAGGCAAAAGGGGATCCAACCCGATACTAGCTAGATATTAGGCTTTCTTTCTTATATTTTCATCTGGTCATCCAGCCAGTAAGTTTGTTGTTTTTCAACACCACAAGCTCTAAGGCAGTTACAGGGAGCACAAACTATTTAAAACAGACAGGGGTCCTTCAGATTATCCGATTTTATTTATTTTATTTATTTTATATAAAACCTTTATCCCAAAAGGAAAAAGAAACTGTTTGCTGTAACTAATTATATACATCTGCCCCCTGGCATCTCCCTAATACAGGGAAAGAAAAAGCCTAAAAAAAGAAAACAAATACAACCACCACAGCAAATGATTCGTAGAGTTGGACAAACTGTTCGGCCCGAGCATGAGTTCAGGCTGAATATTGGCTGTTCGCCCATTAGACAAACACCTGAATTATCAGGGCGTTTGAATGTTTGTTCGGCCCGCCAAATGACCACAATGCACTGCACCACTGCACAGGGCATTACAAGCCTTGATTAAAAGCTTTACCCAATCAGAGCACACAGCACTGTCAGAGACATGAGTGGAGAAAGTAATGATGACTCTATCCAATGATGGCTCATTGCTCTTAGTCCCGCCCCACACTATAAATATATTCTCCCAATAGCGGCCATTTGCAATATGATATTGGTGTGGAGAGGGATAGAACAGGGCTCTGTTCAGTGCTGCTAGTGAGTTAGTGTGTTATAGTGTGTTTCTCTGCTTCTATTGTCAGTGTAGACTATCAGATTAGTTTGAACCTAGTGATAGTTCAGTGTGAGTGCAGTGTGACTATTCATTTTTACTTTAGTATCAGTTTTGTGAGTGTAGTGTGACCATTTTTACTTTAGTGTCAGTTAAATTTATCAGGGCAGGTTTCCTGCAGTATATATCAGTGCATTACTGCACGTTTAACCCAGTATATATCTGTACATTATTGCACATTTAACACAGTATATATCCATGCGTTACTGTACATTTATATATGTATATATCAGTGCTTTACTGCATGTTTAGCGCAGTATACAATATATCAGTGTGTTACTACATGTTTAACGCAGTATATATCAGTGCATTACTGCATGTTTAATGCAGCTCATCTCAGTGCGATACTGCACGTTTAACTCAGTATATATCAGTGTGTTCCTACACGTTCCTACATGTTCCACCACTATCCCCAGCAAGGTCTGGAGCATCCCCTCCACAGCTGTGGTATGGTCGTGAAGCGGAAAGAAGACAGGCAGGCCCAGGAACTTACTGCTTTCATGTTCCAGCCTTCAGAGAGGAGCAGGCAAGATGGCGCCAATCCCACAGCTTCCACAGCCACCTCTGCTCCTCTCCAGCCATCTCAGCCTTTATCAGCAATGTACCTATAAGACAAGTCCATGGAAGTACAATTAATAGGAGCCAGCTCCTCTGACCCCCCCCCCCAGGAACTCGATCACTAGCAGCCCAGCCAAAGTGCAGATGAGAATGGATTCTCCTGCGCTTGATACACACAAGGAGGGCCTTTCTTCCTTATCTCCTAGTCTACACAGTGCACACCAATATGCCATAGATCTGTTCCCCACTGCAAATCAACCTGTACTTGACACAAACCTCAAGGACATGCTGATGTCCCTGAGAAGCACTGTACAATCAGACCTGCCGTCTCATGCAGCAGTTTAGGCAGGATGTCACCTCCCTGGGGGTAAGGGTATCTCACATGGAACTGAAAATGGAATACTGTGCATCTACTGTTAAAGATCTAATTGATGCCCACTCTGCTCATGATGAGGTACATAATTGGATTAAAGACAAACTGACAGACCTTGAGGGTAGGTCTCGCCTGGAATAATGTGAGAATTAGAGCATAACTAAAGATGTGCAGGCAAAGGATCTATCTCCCTATGTAAGAGGCTTAATCAAAGCACTCCTGTCTGAGCTCAAAAACATTGAGCTGGTCATTGACCACATCCATAGACTTCCAAATCATCTTACGTATTCACTCTTTTCACTCCCCCTACATCTTCCTTGCAAGGGGGCTTACACCAGCTACATACCTGGGGCATCATAAATGAACCCACCTCTATCCCACCTACTCAGGCATTCAGAGGCTCCCCAGCCCCTAGCCACCCACTGCCTCAGCAAAACATCTACCAGACCACGCTGAGCAGGTTTCATGGCCATAACATGCTACATTGCCCACTCTGATGCGCTCTAATCATCAGCTATATTGGACTCTTAACCCCTCTTTTATACTTCCTTAGCTCAAATAGAGCTTGATTCATAGGAAGTGGATAACCCCCCTTTAGGTTGACCGGATTTGAGGGGTTTTTCTTCAATATTTTACTTACCCCTTGCTTTCTTTTTCTTGTCTTTTCCACCTATATTTTTTTTGACAAGCCGTCTTAACGACTTCCAGCAAAACTCAAACCAATGATCAGTTATGCTTGTCATTTCCACCACTCAACAAGAACTGACCATCTAGACTACCTGTGTCAGCGGTTTCAGTTTGCGGACCACAGTGTATCTCAAGAACCCATAGCCTACTCCTGACAATCATCTATCCAGTTTTGCCAACGTACTCTCTTTTAGCTCCGAATATACTAGCACTTCTCTTACTACTTACGCAATAGCTTACGCATCATGACCATCAAATTATCTATAAATGCCAGGGGTCTAAATCACCCAGGCTAGCCAGCCTTACTCTGGAAAATGGCTCTATCCTCACAATGTGACATCCTCTGCACACAAGAGACGCACTTTCATGCCTCCCACCAACCAACCTGCACAAACAAGAATTTCCCACACAGGTTCACTTATATGGAGAATGAATACTCACCTGCTCCAATCAGCACCATATGCAGCACAACTCCACTACAGCCTGGAAGAATTTTTTACCATCAACTCCAACTCTGTACCAGACCCTGCCACCTTATGGGCCATGCACAAAGCTTACAGGATGATTTATTCAACTGGGCTCAAAGTTGAAAAGAGAGAGGATGCAGCATATTCAAATACTGGCTTCCGAATTTCAAAACACTGATCTTTTAAATAAGTGAAACCCTCACCCTGATCTAAAAGCTAAACTAGAACAGTTGAGGTTAGAACTCAGAACCCTTTTATTGGATAAATTTGAAAAATACCATAAGCGATTGAAAATTACCTTCTACAATTCAGGGAACTAGGGGGCAAACTCTTAACCCACCTAATTAAGCATTGCCTTAAATCCTACAAACCCTTCATAATTCATCCAACCACTATGCAATAATTATCCAACCCGCAAGTTAATGTGGACACATTCGGTACCTATTACAGCTCCCTATACAACCTCAAAGAGGACCCCTCTCATCCTCAACCAGACAATGTTGATATCCAAGCGTTCCTTGAAGTGGTTTAGTTGCCTTGCCTTTTGGCGTCCCAGTTGGAAAGTTTTAATGCACCGTTCAGTTGTAATGAGATCAGCAGAGCCATAGACTCTCTTTCAAACAACAAATCTCCAGGGCTGCATGGTTTCATGGGGGAATATTTCAAACAAGTTTAACAAAGTTTACAGCTTGCATTAGCTGAGTTTTTCAATGCTGCTGCCACCTCGTCATCTTTTCCGAAGAACATGTTAACTGCTCTAATTATACTTTACCAAAGCCAGGGAAGGACCTTACTTCCCCCATAACTTACCCAATTTTCCTGCTAAATCATGATGTGAAGCTAAATGCCAAAATTATAGCAAACCGTCTGATTGACCTCTTACCAGATCTCATACACCCTGATCATGGAGCCCCTGGCCAAACGCATAAGATCCATTCAAAACATATCTGGAGTCCCTGTAGGTACCACAGAGAACACACAATTTAACTTATTTGCAGACAACGTCATCCTTATGCAGTTACTTCCCTGGCTTCTGTACAACAAGTACTTTCTGTCTTTAGCAAGATCTCCTATTATAAGATGAATGCTGCAAAATCTTCTATTCTAGATTTAAAAATCTCTCAGCACCTGTACCCCTATTCAAGGGGCAGAAATCTCAATACCTTATCTAGTCATCCAGTTAACAAAACAGACCCCCCCTTTATTAAGATAATTATAACTCTTCCAAACTCTCCCTACGGGTCTAGCAAGTCTGACCAAACCTACACTATCCTGGTCAGGGAAACACTCTTTAAAATACTTAACCTCACTCAACTGCTATACTTAGTGAGAACATTACCCATACCGATCCCAATGTCTTTCTTCATGTCAATCCAATCTACCTTAGGGCACTTCATATGGCAAGGTAAGAAATTTAGATGCTCCACCACCAACCTGATTAAACAAAAGAAAATAGGAGGTGCAGGTCTCAAAGACATTAAAGATTATTATATGGCAGCCATCCTAGCACAACTCAACAATGGGTCTTATCTCCATTCTACTAGCCTCTGGAGAAACATAGAATCATTACAGATACCTGCCAGAGATTTATTCTCCTGGCTCCACAGCCAATCTCACCCAATCCTCACTAACAAAACCCTCTCCCCCACGATCATTGCGCAATCCCTAGCATACCACTACTTTCTCCAAAAATCATCAACAGGTCCCTCTCCTATCCACCCTCCACTACCCTAATCCCTTCTCCAACAAATGATACCTAATCTTCCCCTTCAAGGTTGGACACATATCTGACCTGTATTCTTAAGGTACCCTCAAATCGTTCACGGCCTTACGAACCACATACTCCCTCACTCCAAATATTTCAAATTTGCACATATGACTCAGAAGTAATTAAATTCACTTAAAATTACTTCACCACCCTCTGCAGGTTACAGCAAACTATTACATTGGTTGGTTAAGTTTTCCTTTGTATCAGTTATATGATTCACTGAATAAGTGTTTGATTTATATTTTGATTACGCTGAACACTTGTATCCACCCATCCTACTGTTATCCAGGTTTCTTATTTGATTTGTTTTTCGTTTACAATGCACATTGTCTGTATTGCGAGTTGTTATATCTATAATTCTCCAAATGTAATAAAAAAAAATTGAAACATAAAAACAACTGACTGTCGTAATTACTTCTAGTGTCATATAGTTTTCTCCAACCCATACAACTGCCACTTTTGCTGGACAACATGGACAGAAAATTATTTACTTGCAGGATCAACAGGGTATAAAAGTATGCTTTGGGAGGAATCCAGACATAAAAATGCTACATTAATACTATTGACAGATTGCATCAGATATGACATTATTGATTTTGTCCACAGTTACACTTTGGTGTTTTCAAACAAGGTTAAAATAACTTTCATCTAGGATTCACCAATTTTTCTAATGGTAAACAAATCGAATATGTATTAATCCTGGGTGAAGGTTATAAAAAGTATGCTGATTTTTTAGAAACCATACTTAACCCCATTGCGCCTGCGCTATAGCTGAAAGACGGCTACGGCACAGGCCTAAAATTGCCATGAGGACATCCATGTACATCCTCCCATGCATGAGCTGTCTGCGCTACCCCTGCAGGGTGTGTGTGGCATGCTCTGTGAGACTTGAGTCAATGAGACTTGGCTGATCATAGATTGGAATAAGGGGCTCATCCTGACCCTTTACCGTGTAATCAGTTATCAGCCAATGACAGCTGATCATGTGATGTAAACAGAGATGGTAATTGGCTATCTTAGAAAAAAAGCAGATCAGCCGTTCAGAGGGACATCACTCCTGAACACGGAGAGCCACCTCCTCCTCATCTGTGCCCACCAGTGCCACCTACCAGTGCCCACCAGTGCCACCTATCGATACCCACCAGTGCCACCTATCAGTGCCTCATCATCAGTGCTGCCTATCAGTGTCACCTACCAGTGCCTATCAGTGCCCATCAGTGCCACCTATCAGTGCCCATCAGTGCTACCTATCAGTGCCACCTATTAGTGCCCTTAAGTGCCTCTCAGTGCCTCCCATCAGTGCCCAGTGTCACCCATCAGTGCCACCTGTCAATGCCACCTATCAGTGCCCACCAGTGCCACCTTATCAGTGCCCATCAGTGCAGCCCATCAGTACAGCCAATTGGGGCCCATCAGTGCAGCCTATAAGTGCCAATCAGTGCAGCCTCATCGGCACACATCAATGAAGGAGAAAAATTACCTGTTTGCTAAATTTTATAACAAACTATGGAAACTGTTGTTTTTTCCAAATTTTTGATCTTTTTTTGTTTGATTAGCAAAAAATAAAAAAAAATCCCAGTTGTGATTAAATACCACCAAAAGAAAACTCTATTTGTGTGAAACAGATGATAAAAAAAATAATTTGGGTACAGTGTAGCATGACAGCGCAATTGTCATTCAAATTGCTGAAAGCTGAAATTTGGCCTGGGCAGGAAGGGGGTTTAAGTGCCCAGTAGGCAAGTAGTTAAAATACATCCATTAAAATTTAAGCTCATACACAGATATCATGGACAATCCACACTAAATCGATGCAGAAATTTCTCCTGTACGATCCTATAGTGACAAATATTATCACACGTGACAAAATCAGTTGATTCATGTTTTTCTCTTGTGATACATCAAGGCTGCCTCAATAAATCAAAAAGGCAAATGTTGGTGTTAACATTCTTTTAGCTTTTTGCCCATCTAAATAGCACAAAGCAAAATAAAAAACAAAAAAGGATGCCAAGACTTCAAATATTACTGTCACACTGGGTTCCAATTATAGAAAATATAAATGAAGCCAAGGCCTTTAATAAAAAAAAAGTTATGGCAATTAATCTCAGGTTGGAGGGGCTCCTTTTTAAAAACATTGTGGATAGCGCAGTGTGATACATCAATGATACAGCAATTTCTCAATCACTCGGTGATGACAGAATACAGTATAGATACACATAGGGGTAAGGAGGATAAAGGATATTGCAAATTTCACATCCTATGAAAAAAAATGTTAAAGTCACTTACACACCTGAGCAACACACTCTGCACACGCCCTACACCTGGGGTATTTATAGACAGGGCCAGCTAGCATACCACCTTCAGGTCATACACCTGTGCAGCACTTTCTGCACACCTTACCTATTACTACTTGGTAAGTTATATCTTGGGGCTTTATACATCCCTGTACTATATATTAATTTTATTTCAGCACCTGTTAGCGTTCACACAGTGGTATAGCGATCCCACTGACCTATTCATAGTTTCACTTTCCCTCACTTTGGTTTTGCACTGCTAAACTGCTTTCCTACATTCACTTTCCAATGGTATCTTTCCATTCACTCCCCTTTGACATTGGTTTTCCTTTGATCTCCACTCTCCATCCTTGGTGGTGAGCATGGACACTCTCTCCAGCCACTCTAACTTGTATTACCTACTGTACATACTCTTATATACGTGTGCATGCGCCACATGTGTGTGTGCATATGTAGGTATGTATGTATATATATTTTATATATATATATATATATATTTATTATATATATTATATTTGTTAATTTTTTTTTTTACATTTTTTAGAATAGACTGGGATTGATGTGTCCTTCAATGTCTTCCTCCTCGGTATGGATCACCCATTTTACCATGGTTTTCACCCTTCACCCTCCCCCAGGCCAGACTCTGTTTTGCTCTCTCCTCTCTTCTTTTCAAGCTAGGCCAACTTTCTGAGCTGACATGTAAGTAGGAGAAACCCCCCCCATCTATAGTTGTACTTATTTTGTACAACCTAATGAGTCTGATTAACTCATCATCTCTTTTATATTTACAGCCACTAAAATTCATAGCATTGCACTCCTGAAGAGTGGCTATAAGCCACGAAATGCATACAGTTACATCAATGCACACACCATCTAACTTTTACACTAATTATCATGTATCTGCTCATGAATAATTTTTTTACATCATTGTTATCATGTGTTTGTATATTCATGAATATTTTATTCTACTTATTTGTGTCATGTCAGCTCTTTCCAGGGCCCTTGATGGCAAGATCTCTGCAAATGTGTCTATCATTATGTCAATCTGTATACAGTATGTGAATAAAATATTATTTTTTTATACGCTTGTACTTTTGTTCATATGCGGCATGTCTCATTAAGGCCTCATACACACGGACGTTTTTTGACGCCGGCGGTTTCTGGCATTTTTTGCAGCTCTCCATGTTAGTCAATGGCCCCATAAAAACGTTGGCGTTTTTGAGCTGTAGATGACGTCGGCGTTAGTGAGCTGAAACTAGAACCCACAGCCATCGCGTTCTGAGGCTGTAACGTTTTGGCATTTTTGACGCCGACGCCACAATATGCCAACAAACGCCGCCTATTATTATACCGGCATTTTCCGGCGTTTTTTGACGCCAACGTTTTTAGGTTGAAAAATAGCAGAGGGATGATTTTTTTTAAAAAACGCCTATTGACGTCGACGCTCACTAACGCTCAAAAACGCCGATGCATAACGCCGTAAAACGCCGACTTTTTTTCCTTGACGTCGGGCCCGACGTTTTGTTTATTTTTATAGAAACGTCCGTGTGTAGGAGGCCTTAAAGCCCCAGGACCAAATTTTTCTTTGTTTTTAAAGTCACTTACTATGGTTGTATGGCCATAAAGTCACTTACCATGGCCATATAGTCCTATGTAAGATACAACTTAGTTCATAGAATGCACATGGTGGCTTCTCCTTCTCCCAGCAGCCAAATATTGTCAATGTGGAGAGCACATCAAATACTGAAACGTTTTATTCATTTTAATCCTGATACCCATTTAAAATAAATGGAAAACTTAAAAGCTTGGATTTACCACTTATTATTACATACAAACTTTATATTTATGATTTTTAACTAATCAGTCCATATGCATCATGCATTGTTGAGTGGTTTTACAAACAATAATACTACTTAGAATAATAGTTTTTGTTAAATTAGGACCTTCTTGTCTGTTTATGACATGACTTTGCTAAAGTTTTACAAACTGGCTATAAACTCTAAATATAGTAGACCTAAGTACAAAATACCTACCTCTCTTGAATAGCCTAGTCTCTGAAACTACCGCCCAATTCCATTTCTGTTTGTCAGCCACACCCAAAGGTTAGTTGTTAGGCCCCTTTCACACTGGAGCGTTATTACAGCGGTAAAGCGCTAAAATTACCGCTGTAATAACGCTCTAAATATCATTTTCATGCATCTCTATGGATGCTTTCTCACTGAGGCGTTGCGCTAGCGCAGCGCTTCAGAAAATCATGCAAGCATGATTTTTCAGGAATGTGGGGAGCGGTGTATTCACCGCTCCTCCACCGCTCCTGCCATTAAATTCAATGGGCAGCGCTCCCGTAGCGGCTGTACACCGCTCCGGGAGCGCCGAGCGCCGGCACTTTTAACCCCTGTTTAACCCGTTGTGGGGGGGTTAAAAGTGCCCCGCACCCGCCTGCATAGCGGCGCCGTAGCGCCTCTATAACAGCGCTAAATCCCCGCTGAGACTAGCGGGGATTTACCGCTGCCGCCCGCCAGCCCCAGTGTGAAAGGGGCCTAAGTGAAGTAGTGGGCTTGATTAGTTTCTCAGGCAGAGACAAAACACAGCCTTTGTCTTTCATAGATTTTGTCCCTTGCTACAGCTAACAGATGAAAGTGGAACTAAGACACCTGCTGTAGGGAATTAACTCCAAAAGAGAGGTAAGTATTTTGAGCTAAGGTCTACTTTATGTTCACAATCTATGGTGTGCTTGTCAAATTCAAACTGGAAAAATATAGAAGTCACTTTTTACATGAAGTCAGACCTTATTGAGATCATTTGTGCTTAAGAAATGTCCAAAAGATGCACATTGATGTCACTTTTCAGCAGATGCTCTCATTAACTTCTAATTAATGTGTCTTTTAAATAACCGTAATAAAGAAAAGGTTTGGGACTTTAAATGAGGAGGGCATGGGAAATTTGCAAAATATACCTTTATTATTGGCGTATAACCACAATTACATAAACTGTGCCCAACCCAGTGTGCGAACCAGAATTATATTACAATAAAACAACTGCGCCACCCTATAAATTATATGTGCAAAATCATATATAAATAGATATGAAAACCGTGCTGTTATAAGTCATATGTGCAGAATCGAATGAGAAACATATATGAAAAACAATATGAAAACCGTGTTGTTATAATGCCCTATATACTAGTGCTAGTGATATTCACTCCAAATTGTTCCTTCTGTGTGGATTATAAACCGACCATAAATGGTCAGTATAAACCGACCATAAATGGTCAGTACAAATCCCCACAGATTAGTGACTAAATCCAATAGGAAAAATTGCATATGTAACCAATTCCATAAATAAACAATTTTCTATAATAAACTGCAAATCAAAACTTCAAAATAGTCCATCCAATTAAAGTGCTCCGTGTTGTAATATAATTAGTCCATATAAAGTGCTCCGTGCTCAAAAAACGTGAAAACACATATTAAGGTGCTCCGTGCTGTTCAGTGACGATCCCCCTTAGGTGACCCCACTCACCAGAATTTATGGACCCCCAGCTTTTCAGTCTGGGAGTCAGTAATGCTTAATCCTAGTGTCAGGCTGTATACAGATCGTATCTCCAACGACACAACACCCCCTTCACAATTCCATTGCAGACCAGGCTCCAGAAAATCAAAGGTATATAGAAAGGAAAGAGATATCCTCCATAGTGAAGTAACGTTTTAAAATAATTTATTGCGCAAACCATAAAACTACTTACAAAATGTAAGATGCTTCTCTCATTTTAGCCTAATCACAGGCTGTGTGCGGCGTTAGGTTGGCGTGCGTACCACCTTGAGCGGACGTGACGTCAGAGGATGTGGACGGCCAGGAAATTATGTCAACGCGTTTCGCTTAACCACCAAGCGTCATCACGGTTGTCCGTGATGACGCTTGGTGGTCAAGCGAAACACGTTGACGTCATTTCCTGGCCGTCCACATCCTCTGACGTCACGTCCGCTCAAGGTGGAACGCACGCCAACCTAACGCCGCACACAGCCTGTGATTAGGCTAAAATGAGAGAAGCATCTTACATTTTGTAAGTAGTTTTATGGTTTGCGCAATAAATTATTTTAAAACGTTACTTCACTATGGAGCATATCTCTTTCCTTTCTATATACCTTTGATTTTCTGGAGCCTGGTCTGCAATGGAATTGTGAAGGGGGTGTTGTGCCGTTGGAGATACGATCTGTATACAGCCTGACACTAGGATTAAGCATTACTGACTCCCAGACTGAAAAGCTGGGGGTCCATAAATTCTGGTGAGTGGGGTCACCTAAGGGGGATCGTCACTGAACAGCACGGAGCACCTTAATATTTGTTTTCACGTTTTTTTGAGCACGGAGCACTTTATATGGACTAATTATATTACAACACGGAGCACTTTAATTGGATGGACTATTTTGAAGTTTTGATTTGCAGTTTATTATAGAAAATTGTTTATTTATGGAATTGGTTACATATGCAATTTTTCCTATTGTATTTAGTCACTAATCTGTGGGGATTTGTACTGACCATTTACGGTCGGTTTATACTGACCATTTATGGTCGGTTTATAATCCACACAGAAGGAACAATTTGGAGTGAATATCACTAGCACTAGTATATAGGGCATTATAACAACACGGTTTTCATATTGTTTTTCATATATGTTTCTCATTCGATTCTGCACATATGACTTATAACAGCACGGTTTTCATATCTATTTATATATGATTTTGCACATATAATTTATAGGGTGGCGCAGTTGTTTTATTGTAATATTATTTATAGGTACCCCCTTGGCACTTGATAACAGCAGCCCCCAGGATACTCTACTTCTCCTTTAACTTGGATTAGTTGAGGAAAAAGTCGAGTTTCCAAACAATTGTAATATCTGTAGCGCGGATAATAATAATATATAGAACCAGAATTATAGCACATAAGCAACAATATAAGTTTAAATATATACACAATATCGCAACCCTGTAGGGGTGCAAGTAAATAGAACTTCATGTATAAGAACATGCTAGTATCATAGTCTCTGATCACTGGTTCCGAGGTACTTTGATAGAAAAATTGGTGCATATTGTAGGCCCAACGTGTTTCGTGTGAAGCCCACACTCTTCAGGGGCTGTGCACCAAAATCTGCAAAAATATATGTGTAATGAGTATATCAGTATGAATGCATAGTATATCAAAAATGGAAGATATTGTATCACAAAGGATATCTGTTATATACTTGCATGCCAGTGGAGTACGAACTGCATGAGTCCAGGATCTCCATGGGATATTGGATAAAAGGTTCAATATCCACATAAATGTGTGGTGGGAATTCAAGTTCTTTAGCTAACCTACCACTATGGTACAAGGTAATGTCTTCCATCAGGCAAATTACTTCACACTGTCATTTCTTTTCATCCTCTCATGCTCACACGGTCTGTGTGCAGAGCAGGGCTATGCTGTCCTTCTTTCTGTCTATCCACTGGTAGTTTTTACAACCCAGCCTATTTACACACATCATTGGTGCGGGTCTCAAGTTCTCCTATACATCTTTACACATTAGGTGAAATATTTTTCACATACACTTACCACTTTGTATGATTGTCATTACAGAACTTGAATTCCCAACACACATTTGTGTGGATACTAAACCTTTTATCCAATTTCCCATGGGAATTGTGTTATGTGCCCGGCTTTTCTCCAGTGACCCCCTCCCTCAGCTCCCAGTCTGGACTTGTGGGGCAACCAGGGTCTCCTGGTCTCATGCGGTTCATACTCCACTGGCATGTAAGTATATAACAGATATCCTTTGTGGTAAGAAGTCCCTCCTTTTGATACAATATCTTCCAATTTTTGATATACTATGCAGTTGTACTGATATACTCATTACACATATATTTTTTGTAGCTTTTGGTGCACAGCCCCAGAAGAGTGTGGATTTCACACGATACGCGTTGGGTCTATGATATGCACCAATTTTTCTATCAAAGTACCTCGGAACCAGTGATCAGAGACTATGATACTAGCATGTTCTTATACATGAAGTACTATTTACTTTCACCCCTATGGGGTTGCGATATTGTGTATATAATTTTACTTGTATTGTTGCTTATGTGCTATAATTCTGGTTAGCCCACTGGGATGGGCACAGTTTATGTAATTGTGGTTATACTCCAATAATAAAGGTATATTTTGCAAGCTTTGACTGTCTCGCATGCCCTCCTCATTTAAGGTCCCAAACTTTTTCTGTATTACTAGTACCAGGGATATGCGTCTAGCATGTCTCATTTAAAGTCCCAAACCCCTCTCCCCTCAATCTTTGAAATAACATCCATTGAGACAAAACATTAAAATTTAGTTTGTTTGCATTAAAATATACAGTTTGGCAGCCACCATAAATAGGGGACAGCAAAAACATAGAACCTGAAATTTTTTAAATCTTACCTGCATAGAATTCAGGACTGTAAACTGCACCAACAACAGGATTTAACTTCCACCCTAGAACACATATATGCAATTACATCATTAAAGTAGCTGGTCATTTTGTAGAAATTTACTAAAATAAGTAGAAACTGTTGGTTAAAAATGTTATAGTTATCTATACACTTGAAAATTACATTATATTACAATATGTAAAATTTACCTCAATGGAACAATGAGCAAAGAGTAGCAATTTCCAAAGTTGTATCTATACCAGATTCTTTTTAGTTAGTATTTTGCAAAGTAGAAAAAAGAGGGATAAATTCTAGAAAATATTTTTGACTGGATCACTTATTTGTCACAGCAAGATTAGGAATTTAACTCTGGCTATAAACCATGACACTCTTCCTTTTTCTTATCCCTCATCTTTCTAACATAATTTAACTTTATTCTAATCTCCACTAATCCCGGCTTTGCTATGCTCAGCTCTGCATCCTTACACATTGAGGAAGTATAGCAATATGCCTAATAAATAGAAGTCCTAAACTGTCAGACATAAAAGACAATGAATGGACATTAAAAAAAAAATAGGAGGACAGCCCAATCTCATGACTTGTCAAAGTCACATGACTCACTCTCGTTGAATCATGGAATTCACTCTGTTGAATAGGATATGGCAAGCTCCATCGCCCGTCCCGCATTTTATGAATGTGCTGCAGAATGTAGTTCACAGCATGCCTCAGCACTGTGAAGTATAATGGAGAGCAGATAGCAGTATCTGCTCTTTGCTATAAGTGAATCCCATAGTGTTGAAGAAAGTAAGTGATTTCTTTTTCTTTTTGAAATATGTTTTATTCAATTTTGCCAACTTAACAAAACAATGAGGATACATCCATAAAGTATAACTGTACACAGATATCAACACTGACAATAACAGAGTACTAATTTGCAAACAACATTGTGCAAGTACTACTCCAACCACCTATTATCAGAGGGGTAGACCCCAGGGATCGCACAATAAGAATGTGAGAACACACCATAGAAACATAGAAACATAGAAAAGTGATGGCAGAAAAAGACTGAGTAGTCCATCGAGTCTGCCCCTTTTTATTTTTTTTATTTTTTTTTTATTTTTTTACATTAACCTTGTTGTCTGACTATGGATTTATGTTTATCCCAAGCATGTTTGAAGCCATTTACTGTTGACTGTCTCACAACCTCTGTTGGTAGTTTATTCCAATCATGTTCCAATTACATTTTTTTATTTTTTTTTTATTTTTTTTATTTTTCCCCGTCTGAGCTACCTGATGAGTCAGAAAAAGACGGTAGTGAAAAGATACAAAGATACAAAGATACCACACAAGAGTGTAAGAATAACACGCTAGGGACCCCAGATGGGGAGACTATTATCCACCAACCTCATCATGAACGTGTTACAACAAACGTTTAATCATGAGA